>JAVJIF010008576.1:0-104665 GCA_038442645.1 Agave tequilana
GGTGTTTCAGCAAATTCTCAGTGCTATCATGGGCCATTGACCTGTAATGCAAATGTCCTGGTTACAGTGGGGGATAAAGGCTGGAGG
Organism: Agave tequilana; assembly: GCA_038442645.1. Taxonomy (NCBI): domain Eukaryota; kingdom Viridiplantae; phylum Streptophyta; class Magnoliopsida; order Asparagales; family Asparagaceae; genus Agave; species Agave tequilana. The sequence goes on from JAVJIF010008576.1 coordinate 88, forward strand.
GAATGTGGCGCCCAAGTTGCGCTTGAGTCTGATGATCAGAAGGATTGGAGGATATGTGTGAAATTTTCAGGTGTTACCAAGTATGCATACAAAGCGCAGCACATTCTGCAGCCTGGAATAAAAATCGTCACACACATGCCATGATGTGGAAAGGAGGAAAGGATTGGACTTTGGAATTTACGGACAGAAAAGCCAGTGGTCTGTTTTCAAAGAAATTCATGAAGATGCTTCATCGCAACATGAGGGCTGCCTATGTAAGAACATCCCAATCCCTGGCGTTCGACGGATTGCAGATGATGATAAATGATGATATTGTTGGGGTGCCTTTTGTTCGCAGTTCATCTAAGTACTATCGGCAGTTTGGGACTGAGGTTGATATGGCCTTGGATCCTCCCATGTGATATATGACATGACAGTGATGATGAGGAGTGGGTTTCAGAAATGAGAAATTCTGTGGATATGAAAGGGGATGACATTTCTGAGCTCTCTGATTACATGTTTGAAAGGGTTATGACATTTTTGAGAAATTTGCATATGCTCACGGTGTGATGAATTCAGCAGCGATGAAATAGAGGAATTCATGCTGATGTTGTCCACTTGACATTGTTTAACCATATACGAAGCACTGGCGGCAAAAGAGGCTGAAAAAGGGCATGGCTCTGGTTTCGGCAATTTAAGGTAACCATTATATTTCTATGACAAATTCCTGTAACTCACTTTATGTATTTGATTGTCAGGGCGTATGCATTGATACTGGAACTATTTGATTGCCCTATCTTGTATTTTTGTTATAGATACTGGATCTAAAACTCCAAATGTTCAACCTTTCATTACATGCTGGAATCACCATAAGTCCATGGGTTGTCTATGTATTTCTGTAATAACATTTAGTTTCGTATTCCTTTCTTCGGTTAAATTTTGCCTCAAGTCGCATCGAATTACAGAATAAAAACTACAATTAATGTGGCTTTGGGGTGTTTTTGGGGGGGGGGGGGGGGGGGGGATTCAACTAATGGTTCTGCTTGTAATGAACTGGAAGTTGTAAAACTGTTTAATACATGAGTGAAAAATAGTGCAACTTGGTGATAGGATAGTGCTCTAATGCCCAATATACTTTCCTCCCGCCCAACACTGATGTGTCCCTTTGGATGAGGGTTAACTAACATTCACCTTTAACCACTACACATGTTTACTTCGTTGTTTGACTTATGGTTGAAAGTTTGATTTACCTCACCTGTTCTTAAAATCTCTTAACCGGCCTTTCCTTTGTTCAGCCTGCACTATGGGTGCAATACCAGCAGCAGTTGAAAGAATGGGAGCGGCTATGAGCAGAATGCGCTGCTTGCCTGATGGGGCCCGGGAGAAGGCATGTCCAATCAAGAAACCTCCTATGTTTGCCTTCTGTTTAAGACCCGGGGCTTGGAGTACCAAACAAATTGTTGAAGCAGAGGTCTCATAGAAGTTCATATCAACAGGGAGCCACAGTGCCTTTGCGAGAGAGCAGGACGGGTTTCATCCTTCTGGTATTTCCCTTTTCTCTTCTAATACCCCCTTAAATATTTAGTTCCATGTTTGCCCCCTAATTTGATATTCTTGTTTAATGCTATCAGGTAGAAGAACAAATGGGCCTGGAGATGAGAGGGCTTTAGGTTGTCAGTATTCCAAGCTATGAATCTTCAGATTCTTACCATTCCAATGATGGTTCAGAGAGATTTTCAGTCTCCAAACTCCCCAGAAGTAATTCGAAAAAGAGGTGGGCATTTCCATCACCCAGGACCCTCAGGTGATGCCCTTCTCACAGAACAAAAGATTAAAGAAAAATGGATGGATCCATGGAGTCCCAGAATTCATGAACCATCCAGCATGAGTCAGATCCAGCGCGATGGGCTCCGTAGAAACCGGGCTTGCATCGATGAGTTTAAGCTACGCGATGCGTCGAGTGCAGCTAATCATGCACTGTCCATGGCCAGAATGAAGAGAGAGAAAGCCCAGTGGCTGATCCACAAGGCTGACCTTGCTCTTCACAAGGCCACTGCCGCGCTCATGGTCGCGGAGGCAATGAAGGAATCCAAGGAGGAGGAAGACGGCTTGATTGATGAGGAAGCGGAGGATGATATTTGAAGTTCCTCATGTACATCTTGGGCATCAAGTTCACGCTCGCCCATTTTGGATGTTGTTTCTACCACTGAGTGATTAAGGGCTCTGTATTCATGGAGTCGTGCTGATGGATCTCAAGAGAACATTCCGAGATCGAGCCAGATGAGGATTTTTCTCTCGAGCATCTCATTTCAGCTGAGTTTATTACTCAGCCGAGGAGATGGCATGTAGTTTTTCTTTTTGGGTTGCAAATCTTGTACATAATTTCTCTCTTTTTGATCAGCTTTCACCTGTATCTCTTTCCTTCAAATGTTCCCGTTAAATAGTGATTTTGCTTTTAAATAATACGCCTGCGGAAAGTTTTCTGATTCGTCAATGTCAATGTCTTAGTTGCACATGTTAAATCTAGTGTTTTAGACCACACAAATTTAAGGCCTAACTCGAATGGGACGGTCTTAATTTGGTTATTTGATTCAACCGTGCAAGTTTCTTCACACCCTTTTAGCATGAGAATTTAGTATCGAGTCCGAAGAGAGTAACGGTTAGTTAATACCTTCCAGCTAAGAACAACGTAAATATTGTCAAATTTTATTTACTCGATAACTGTTTATTTCAAGAAATGTTATGGCCATTGCAGTTCACTAATACTAGCCTTGTATGATTTGAGAGCGTAGCATTCAGAATTTCAGATGATACCACGATATCCGCTGGTAAACTGACTTCATGAAATAGATTCTACAACACATCAACTCCGAAACTAACGTTGGCTCAACGCATCTCATGCTGAATCAATGGCCAAATGATCCTACACTTTTCATGAAATGGGAGCATAATTTTGCCGGTAAAACTAATTGCTGAGTCTTATTCCTTGATCCGTGTCACTGATCTAAGGAGATGCCAATACGAGAGTTACTGCAATGCAGAGTGCAATTTGAACTCTGGTTGCAGGAAAAAAATGATAAAACAACTCACAACCAATGCATCAGCCAGGGGAATTCCAGTGGGTTTTTTATGACAGCATGTCCCCAAACGAGAAGGAATAAAACTTGCAGATGTCGTTATTTGGGCCTCATGCACTTGAACAAGACCTTGGCGAAGCTCTCGTAAGTCTGATGCTTCAAGTACTTATCCTGAACCTTTTGCCTCCCATTCATTCCCATCTTCTTCCTCACCGATGGTTTGTTCAGCAGATATTGGATGTGCCGTGCAAGAACCTCAGTTCCTTCATGGCCGACAGGATGTAGTAGGCCCGTCACTCTGTGATCTACAATCTCCCTCGTGCCTCCTGCATCAGTTCCGAGGACCTGCATCAGCAGAGTGATGTAAATAAATTAAAGCATCCACCAATAAGATTCATATTGTTCTTCGCAATGGAAAAGTAGGAGAAACATTTATGCTAGTGCTTGTCACAAAGGGGCCGTTTGTTTCGCGTAAAACTCCGTAATTCGTAAATGACTTACTACCCAGTTATAACTACGGCGTTTGTTTGGACCGTAATTCGTAAAAGACTTACGTAACTCAACTAACACTCACTTGCAACCCAGTTACCACTCACTTACAGCCCAGTTACAGTTAATTTTGTGGTCATACAAATTTGTATTATTTTTTTATATTAATATTAAAAAATTTTTAATATTTAACTTTTTTTAATATTTATTTGCAGTATTAAAACTTTTAAAATCACCAAATAGTAATATTGTGGTCAACTTTTTCACTTACGACTTATACATTACGACAACCAAACACTGTAAAGTATAATATACTTTCCCACTTTATAATTTTATATTACCAACCAAACACCCGTAAAATTACATACATGTAACTCATTTACAATTGTAAAAGACTTTACCAATTACAACTACGAATTACGGCCAGCTACGACAACCAAAACAGACCCAAAGTAGAGGCAGATGAATAATAACTAAGAGCAACATATTATGAGATGGCTATGAGGTCGGGTCAGTCATGGAAGTACTTAAATACTGAACGGACACAAGAATTATGCATTGGTTTCTACCACACAAGCATGCATGCATGCGTATGGGTGTATCATGTATGGATGTATGTGTGGCTGCATGAATGAATGTATGCACGTACGTATGGATGGATATCTGGATGCATGTAGAGAATGAGGGTATGCATCTCTGGAAGCGTGCATACATGTACATCTGAGGGATGGATGGGTACATGTATATATGTATTTATGGATGGACGACGAGGGATGTCCATACAGACAGGCCTGCGGACATGCATATGCACTGATGCTGTGATATATTTAAGCATAAGTATGGACGTACATTAGTGGAGGGATGGAGGGATTCACATATGGACAAATGGGGGGACTAAGAATGTACCGGGGGGGGGGGGGGGGGGGGGGGGGGTGGGGGGGTGGGGGGGGGCGTGGGCTATGGACCAATGGATGATCCCTTGTTCGTAATTCTAGTGAAAATTCAAACAAATAACTACCCATATATTAGCCTCATCCTATACAGGAAACGTGAGATAAAATAATGATGTTCCCACAAGCTTAAAGCTCCGGTACAATAATATCAAATGGAGAATTAATTGTAATCTCAGAACTGATGCGCGGGGCAAATATTGAGCAGCATGATGGCATGGTATTTGAGTCCAACCAGACGGTGTGGCAATTATAACAAGAGTAACATGCAAAGAACACCTCCATTCCAACTTTGTACAGAATTGCAATGCCCCCAAACCAATATTATGCCATCTTTTGCACCAATGAAACTTGGTGACTGGTGGTCTAAATCCTATATTATTATATGGAACTTTACATGTAATCCAGTTTCCTATAATCATAATTTGTGTGCCTCAGAAGAATGTAATTCCCTATACAAGGTGCATTCTCTCTCTGTTTTTCCAAGACTTCCCGAGTTTACAATAATGCTTATGGGCTATCTCAGATACACGAGTTAAACTGCAACAGTTTAGGTCTGCTTTAACTGATGTGTAGCCTTTAGGCATTACAACAAGCCAAATGTAGAGGCTACACTTCAAGGTAAAAGACGTCTGCATACTCGCTAGCGTTTAAAGATATATCCCTGTTCTTCAACAACATATAAAACCTAGACTCACGCATAATCAAGTCTAGTCTGTGCGCAACTGGTACACACAACTGGAACTATACCAAAGATTCAACAATGCAACCACACCTAGCTATATACAAGGCATAAGGGGAAAAAATACAAGCGCTGTCCTCCTGAAATCTGTCCCCCAGTAACTTTTCCGTAGAGTAATAGACACATTTGAGATAGACTTGTGTCCTTCCAAAAGGACTTGAGCCTGAATCCTTCCGACTCAAATACAACCCCCCTCCGACATTCAAATACAAGATCCACTCCTTTAAAGTTGATCTATATTCTTTCAAGTTTCTATAAACCAAAATCAAGTGTTTTGAATATTTTTTGTCCATCCATCAAGCGACGCAAAATGGACGAACGAAAGTAGTGAGTTGGTTAGATTTATGTCTTTAGACATACAAATTCTCAATCCGGCCATTTGATTATGACCTAAACATTTAAATACCCCTACAATTTTTGTTAGGTTTCAAATGTTTTATACCGTTAAATTAATCAACTCACTATTTAGGCTGTCCGTTTTTTTCCTACTTGATGCATGAATAAAAAGTATTCAAATACTTGATTTTTAGTTTATAGATACTTGAAATAATATAGATCAACTTCAACAGAGTGGATCTTGTATTCAAATGTCGGGTGTTAGTATTTGAGTGGGAAAGATTCGACCTCGAATCCTTCCGGAATGACACAAGTCTATCTCCATTTTATATACATCTTATCTTGTTTGATACCTGAAAAATATTATCTCTTGTACTTCTATGACTACATTGAACCTAAAAGTTCGGAGCAACGAAAATGCAATTTTCTATAACAGAGGTAAAGAATTGGCCATATGCCTAAGTGTTGAATTTCATAAGCAAATTTCTTGCACAGATTACATCAAATCTACGAATATATTTGGCTCTCTTATCTGTTGTATGTTAAGATATTCTTTGTACCTTGATTTTTGACATGACAATTTAGATGCTTTGCAAGTTGTATGCAATATAATCTTTCTTCAATCTACCAAGTATTTCCACTGGGATTGCCATATCAGAGATGCCAACTAGGCTAGAAATCACTTCTTTAGCACATAGTAGTCATCTTCAGTCCCTATCAACTAGATTCTAGATTAGTTCAGTTAGCATTCAGTTTCCACTGATCTAAAATCAGTTTAAGTGAAGCATCTTAATACACTACACTCGCAACAGTATTTGCATCATTTTCTTCTCTCTGTTGCAGGTTGTACTTGCACTACAATTTAATTTCAAAGGGTTACCATAACACCAGTCATTCATTAGAAAATGTATGGCTTGCAGCTATAAATAACTAAAGTTGGATTAACATACACAAACAAATTGTATACACCTCATTTTGAAATGCAGTAGAGAATACAGTATTTTATTCAGCAACTAAGAATGAATTCCATATGAGGAATATGTAAAAGAAAGTAAATGATCATCATACCGGTAAGCCAAATGCCATAGCTTCAATTGTCACCCTCCCGAATGTTTCTCCAAGCCCCTAAAATAAATTAAACAGTTGTTGAATATCTTCCAATAAAGATAATCAGAAATGGATTAATTGCACAATATTGAAAAATCATTACTTTGATCTTCTCCCACCAGTACACGGAGAAAAGATGTTCAGTAGAAAGAGAACAGAAGCAAAACATGTAGTAGTTGAAAGTATCAAATTTGGTCATCCTTTCCGTTAGGAAGTGGTTGAAGCTGCCCTCTACTTCCACCAAAACTATTGCTAATGCACTAATACACCTTCCCATCCAGTAGGAGGTTGAGGTTGTGACTTAGTTAAGAGGTGATTAGTTAATTACTAGAATCCTAGTAATATTTGGAGTTATAGAGTCCTAAACCCCTACACTTAACTAATCATCTATAGTAGCTAACACCTTCAATACATTTTGCTTCATTTCCTAGCTTAACCCACTGATCCGTGGACTCCTCTGCAGACAGATTCTGATATTATATCTTCAGTAGCAAAATCCTCTAGTACCGTGGGCGACATTATTTGAACAATTATGATGTAAAGATGTCTGGATGGCTTCTATCCAGAGCCCAATCATCTTCCTGCACACAGATTAACCTTAGACATGTCCTAGTCAGCATTCACTTCAGTTTGCATCAGATTTATCAGTGGATATTCTTTTGCTCACACTGTCTCCATCATATCATCAATTCATCCAGCACCTCTTTCTATTCAACAATCTATTAATACAAAACCATCCTTTTTGAAGTCTTATGCAGTCAAGTAGTATGTTGTGCTTAAATCCTACATGACAGTGGGTGAGAATGACCATAAAAACCATGACTTAGGAAAGAGCACGACCACAAACCTGATTTGCTGTTTAAGTGGTGACTAAAAAAAAAAAGAATTTAAACCTTTTTATTCAGTCAGTAACATTGTGTAGAATATACAGAACTAAGTTTGTAGAGACGAATAGGTCTAGTCTGTTTTAAGTTGCACAGTTCAAGGTGATTCTATGGAGGATGCCAGTCGGACAAGCCTCAACAGTGACTGACCTTACCGGACAGGCTAGAAGATGATGCTTTTGCTTCACGGATTTTATCACACATCACACATCTGAGGAACAGCAGGTGGTAGACTTTCAATAACTAGATAGTAAAAAAAAATGTCTAGAATTACTCTCCTGTATCTTATCAGATTCTTTTGGCAATTCATTTCTTTGTGAGATACAGAATTGTGTAAAGAAATTCAAAAAGTTAAATAGTTTGAATGATCCTACCTTTTGGTATTGCAAAAACCACCCCCAAAAAAAAAAAATCTGTAAAAACAAGAGGATTTGGTTGCCTGGCCCTTAAATAGTCTTTTCTGAAATATTTGGTTAACCAGTGGCTATTGTGGTAAAGAATTTTTAGAGATGCAAATTTAGAAAAAAAAATACATTTAAAAATCATATTGAAATTATATTCACTTAGGAAATTACATATATGGAAGGGGCTCAATGACAGAGAATATCACGGCTACAAGATGTCAAGTGTTACCCGAAATAGTTCAATCTGCAAAGTCATTGAAGTGTATAAGGGGGATTATGCTATATCTCGGGATAAGATATGATCTGCAGAGAGGAATGCCTTAGGTGAGATACCATGTCCAACTTGTTTGTAAATGAGAAGCATACAGGTCATGGCAAAGTGTAATCAACTCTGCCGTTGTTTGTTTTTGGTACCTTTTGCAACTTTGGAATATTATTACTGTAGAAGGAGCTTATTGAATTAAAAACTGAATGCATTTAACATCTGAATCTCAGTAGAAAGAAGGGATACCTACACAGTAGGCATTAGCACAGTTAGAATATCTTGTAAGAGATGGTTTAAGAATCTGATCAAGATGGAGTCTTTTCTTAAGTGAAATTCAGAAGAAGATAATAAACAACCAATTTAAGAATATTTTAAAACATTTGATTATGCTTTAATGTTGGATCCCACATGGAATTACTGTTCTGGGTTCTACTGAGAACAATTTATGTATTATTATTTTCCTTGTTAAACTAGATGCCACCAGCAATTACACCTACATTGAATTAACAGCAAAAGATCAATTCTGATGTATCAAAAAAACAGAGATGTGTTCTGCCATCACCACACCTGCACAAATTGGAAGGGCAAGGGGTAAGTGTGGCAGTTTGGAAATCTCCAGACCATAATATCAGATATTCTCTTTCCTCTCTTGAGTCAGTTAGTATGATGTTATTTTAGGTAACACATTATTTGATTTTCTTGTGAAGCGTGGAAATGAGGCTAGAAACAGTGTATTTGAAGTAGAAAAGTTGAAAAGTTTCAGTGGAAGATTGAAATTTTCATTACTTTTCTCACTCTCCTGTCATAACATTTTATGAGTCTCTTCTCTTTTGTACTCTTTTGGTGTATAATGTTTCTATAAAAGTTTTAAAGAATGTGAGAATTTTATTCACTAGAAACAGTGTATTTGAAGTAGAAAAGTTGAAAAAATTCAGTGGAAGACTGAAATTTCATTACTTTTCTTGCTCTCCTCTCATGTCATTTTATGGGTCTCTTCTCTTTTGTACTCTTTTGGTGTATTATGTGTAATATCCCCTATTTAATAATACTGTATTTTTTTATTTTTCTAAAGTATTTATTTTATTTTACTGGTTATTTTATTATCATTTATTAACTTGATTTATAATACAAATTATTTTAAAATAGTAAATGGTATTTTTGCCTTATATGTATATTTAACATTATTAAGTATTATTATTTTAATTACAAGCTAGTATTTTTCCCATTACTATGTTACTATTACTATTACTGTACTTGCTATTATTGTTAATATTGATATTGTTATTATTCTTATTGTTATTGTATTGTTTTAGTCATTATTATTAATGGTAGTATTTTTACCAAGTATTATTAGATAATATTTTAATGTTGAAAATTTTATTATTATTATTCCTACTATCTCCTTTTTGATTATTAGTATTTATCATTATTATTGTTATTATTATTCATATCTTTTTCTTTTTCTAGCCCATGACCTATTACCATTGAGATCCTTAAACATTAACCCAAACCCAATCCTAATCAAAATCCTATCTTATCAAATCTTTTCATAAATCTTAATTAATCCTAATCTAAATCCTAACAAAAATCATCCTAATTCTAACTACTAAAACAAGCAGTTTGAGCCCAACTGAAATTCTGATTCTAAAATCCCTAATAACCTATAAAAAGCCTAAACTTCTCTTTTCTACCTCCAAAGAAGAAAAACCATGACCCAACTCTCCCCATCTCCTTCTTTCTTTTCTCCTCCGAATCATGAACAAAAGGGACCTTAAAGTGCAGAGATTGAGGAACATGTTAGGTGAGATCAAATCCAAGTAATCTATTTTCTCAAAATTTATTTGATATAAATAGTTTATTAAAAATCATGTCCATACTATGCCATGAATAATTTTATACATCAAAATCCAACCACAAATCCAACTTAAATACATGTGAAGATATACCAACCATATTTTAATTTAAATATTTTTCCAAAAATTTTTTACCACTAATTACTGATTTCAAAACAAAAAAAGAAGAAAAAAATATTTCAGCCCAGGCCAGGCGGCCTGGCCTAGCTGGCCCAAGCCGGGGCTGGCCGGGCCCGGCTGGCCAGGGCTGGCTTGGCCTGGCCTGGGCCAGGCCGGCTGGGCCGCAGCCAAGGCCTTTGGGCCCTGTTTAAAAAAAAAGAAAGAAAAAGGAAATTCTGGACCAGGCCTAAGCCTGGCCAGGTCCAGCCTGGGCCTGGGCTGCCACATATATAAAAAAAAAAAGAAAGAAAATAAAGGAAGGAAGAAAGGAAAGAATTACATATTAAAATAATTAGTTAAAAATATCAAAAAATAATCCACAATTCTTCTACCTTCTATGATAAAAATTTTAGACAGATAGAAATATAAAATTAAATCAAATCACCCACATTAAAGCCATTTTCCTTAATGATAAATTCAGACCCGTTAAGCATTTTAATGGTTTAAAGCCTATTAAAAATCTAATAAAAATTAAAAATTGGTTTAAACTAAACCTACTAAATTCATTAGAGCCAAATGACCATATTCCTAACCCCCAAACTAATTAATCAAGATTAAAATCCCTTATAACTCTCAAGTAAAATATCCTTTTAAAAATTCTAACAATTTTTATTGAAATGAACCATGTAGATTATCGAGGCCTTATGATTTCTGTACTCTGGACTTGGGATCGAGATCAGGTGAGTGTTTCTTTTCTTTATATCATTTTATTTAATTTTTTCGTGAGTGTTCTTTCCCCCTTCAATTAAATAAGGATTTTGTGATAAATGATTTGATATATATATATATATATATATATATATATATATATATATATATATATATATATATATATATATATTACTTACTTATTTCATGTGACCATCTGTTTTATTTTACCTGTATGAGTATCTGTATCATTTCATGTGATCATCTTATTTTATTAGTATGATTACACATATTCCTGTTGGCCCAAAGGCCTATCCCCTAGTTTTGATGATGATCAACTCATGAAGTTATGTTTACTAATGATCTTGTGTTTAATTAGTGACAGATTCATTATCAAGATCTTAGTAGGTGCATAGCTCAACAAAGGATAAAATGTCAAGATTTGGAGCTAGCACGGTGTGATCCAAGGAGCTTTTGGATCAAGTTTGGACCAAGTCAAGAAGATGAGAAGCCTTCAAGTGAAGACTTCAAGAAGATGAAGACTTGTGTCTAGGTATAAGATTTAGTTTTTAGAAGATTTTGTTTTAGATAAAATGTAAAGGATAGAGTAGTTGGTGGATTGCTCAAGTATATATCACACACACACTCTTGATAGAATTGTTTTCTTAAAAGATTTTTTGGTTTAGAAAGATTTTTTTCTTTGTGACAAAATACTATTTGTTTTTGGTATTCATGTTTACATCTTTCAACCAAAACCAAGTTTAGAGCTTAATGCCAAAAACTTAGATATTTCATCTTAATTGTGTAGTGGATCATATCCATACACTCTATGCTTTAATGAATTCAAAAATATCTAGTTTTTGTATTTAAAGAGTTTTGGAAAAACAAGATTTTGGAAAATACTAGTTTTCTGTTGAGCCAATATTTCCAAGTTACAAAAATAGTCCAATCTTTTATAACATGCCTTGATCTTGTGCAAGCATGTTTGTTTATCAAAGTATATTGGTAAAACTATTTTGTAGATTTTTAAGTATTTTATGGGATTTTATTTGAACCAAAAGACTTAGTTTTAAATCCCAGAAAAACTATTTTCAGGCTTCAGCTAGTCGACTTACTCCTTACTAGTCGACTAACCCTGAAGTCGGCCGACCGGCTCGGTCGACCGACGTGCACGACGTGCACGCCTTGTCCTAGCAGTTGGCCGGTCGACCAGCACTGTCGACCGGAACTGAGAGCAGTGCTCTCTGTTCTTTTGGGTCGACCGGGCGGTCGACCGGAGGCTCCAACGGTCTGATTTTTGACCGTTGGCGGTCGACCGGGCTGTCGACCGACAGGTCTGACAGACCCCAACGGCTAGTTTTTGACAGCCTATAAATTTGGGGGTTTGGTCATTGTTTTGAGATAAGATTTTTGGAGATTTCTAAGCCAGTTTTTCCCATTCTTTTAAAAGAGTTTTCTCCACATATTTGAGAGCTAATACTTCCAATCAAAAGGGAAGAATTTATCAAGAGTGTTTAAAGTGATTCTTTGAGTTTTCCTCCACCATTCTCTTCCTTACTTTTCTCACACAAACACTTGAGCATCCATTGATTATTCATTCTATAGGAGTGTTGTAGTGAGAGTGCTTTTAGGTGATCAAAGTGTTGTGATCACCAAAGATCTTTTCTTTGTACTTTGAGGAGGCGGGCAAGTGTGCTCGCGGTGGTTTAGAGTTCGGTTGTGAACTCGTGGTTTGAGGTGCGGCCTCGGCAAGCTAGTGGGCTTGCGTGTGTACGGGACTAGGGAGTCCGAGGGCTTGTAGGTGTTGCGGCACCGGGGAGAGATCCATTGGGATCTTGCATAGTGAAAATCCTTCGTGTGTCGAAGGCGGGGATGTAGAGCAAGTGTGCTCGAACCTCGAAACAAACCCTTTGTGTTTGCGATTGCTCTCTTTCTCTCTCTCTTTGTCTCTTATTATATCTTGCATGCTTACTTTGTGCTTATCTTTACATGCTTGATATTCATATTGTGTGCATAATTGATATACTTGCTTGGGATTGTTGCTAACACTTGTATTCAACCAAGAGAGCCAACGCGGCACCTCAACCCATTCAGGGGAATCTAGAGGAGTTTGTCCAGAGCCCTTCACGGAGAATTCGGCAACGCTCTTGTGTTATACATAGTGTTTAGTGTAAAAGATTTAATTAGGTCATAATTGTTTTTAGCTTCCGCATCATTTGGCATTAAGTGACCATTAGATTAGCCTTCACCTATTCACCCCCCTCTAGGTGAACCTTCAATTGGTATCAGAGCCAAGTGCTCTGATTTTAAGTCTAACAACCTAGAGTAAAAGATCCTCTTTTTAGGCTAATCACAAATATTTTATACACACACCATGGACTTCATGTCACCACCCATGTTTGACATTCTTAACATCCATATATGGAAGGTGAAGATGTCCTTGTACCTCAAAGCCTTAGATATTCATGTTTATCTTGCCACTACTAATAATGCATATTGTTTAAATGGTAAGAATATTGAGGCTAATGCAAAAGCCCTACATGCTTTAAAGTCTACCCTAGATGATGTTTATTTATCTAGAGTTTCTAACTTTGATTCGGCTTTTGTAGTTTGGAATACCCTCATCTCCCTCGGCGAAAAAGATCAATACTATGCGGGGAGCGATTCGGACGTTGGAAACAACACCTCCAACTTGTGCTACATGGTCCAAGGGGATAACCCCCTTGAGGTAACTACTGATCCGAGGATAATGACATGTCATATGAAGAGCTCTCTACATTTTGTCAATTATTGCTTAATAAATATGACATGATTAAAAAGGATAATAAAAATTTGAAAAAGAAGTTGGATTGCATGCATATAGAAAATGATTCATTTAGAACTAATATTGCATGTTTAGAAAAAGAAAATAAAGATTTGAAAAATGAGAATGTTTCCTTGCTTTCAAAATTGAATGATCTTTGTGAAGGAAACACTACTTTGAAAAATGAAATTGTTTTGGTGGAAAAACAAAAGAAATTGCTTTTCAAGAAAACTCTACTTTGAAAAGAAAATTTTTGAAAAAGAAAAAGTTTCTAAAAGGAAAAAGACTTTTGATCATGCTTTACATGCCACCACTTCTATTGATCAAAATGAAGTTAATGTTTTGAAAAATAGGATTAATTGTTGAGCTCAACTTTGAGCAATCGTGCATTTAATCATAAGAGATTGGAGTCCTTGTTTTCAAAGAAACAAACTCCACACATTCTTGCACATCATCATGCATATGCTTATGTTGCACGTCAAGATCACACTCACACACATAAGCATACTAAGGTGTACAAATGTACACATTGTGGCCGCAAAGGCCATTTAGCAAATTTTGTTATAATAGGTTAAATCATTGTAATTTTGCTAATAAAAGATTTGGGTTCCTTACAAGACTAACCCCCAAGGACCCAAGAAAATATGGGTACCAAAACCCCCACCATTTGCTTTTGATGTAGGTGAGGGCTCTCACAAAACGTGAGAGGATCGGTGCCTTGGTAGTGGATGCATATGGATTGGATGGACACACTTTAGACGCATCGCTATCAAGGAGGCTTGGTTGGACAACCACCATATTTGGAGATTTGGAGTTGGTAACAATCTCTAAACTCCTATTTTTATGTACATGCTTTTAATTTCATATATCATATAGTATGTTCATATTTTTGTGTGCTTCATGTGGTATTTACATGCTTAGATGTAGAATGTGTCAAACTTGCATTTATACATATATGAATAGTGAACTACAATTGACTCATATATATTTGAACTTCATGCTCATTTGTATCCACTATATGCATATGTATAAACTAGTTTTGATGATTCTCTTTTATACATGTTTTGCCTATTTTTATGCTTTATTTCATGTATATGTATTTTTAATTCAAATCTAATAAATATACATGTATACCCGTGAGTCTCTAACTTTCATGCAAATACATTTGATAGACTCTTTTATACTTGGGATATGTATGCATATTGTTAGCTTTAGATATACCATACATATACCTTGAAGTTATTTGAAAGAAATGAATTTTTATGTTTGATAAAAATAATTTTCATGTCTATTTTTAAGCTTCATTGTCTATTTTCATGAAAATACCATTTACATAACCTTTGAACACTC
This sequence comes from Agave tequilana, assembly GCA_038442645.1. Lineage (NCBI taxonomy): Eukaryota > Viridiplantae > Streptophyta > Magnoliopsida > Asparagales > Asparagaceae > Agave > Agave tequilana. Next base: position 15,134 of record JAVJIF010008576.1, read on the forward strand.
ATCTTTTATTTTCAAGATAATTTTGAGTTTTATGGACTATGAGTGCTTGAACTTTTATGTACTTAGTATAATTCATGAAAAACATATGATTTGATGTATTTGAAGGATCTTTAACTAGTTTGTCAAAAATCTATTTAAACTAGTTATTTGTTCTTCAAATTAGTTTATGAGACATACACATGATCTTACTATTCTTCAATCATAAATTCTTTTGTGTTCTCAAAATTTATTTGATGCTTCATGATTTGAATATTAGTTTATATGTTAGTTTTTGTCAACACTAGGATTTATACTTGTACATATCGTGAGCCACAAATAAATCTATTTATATTTGTACTTGAATGCTTATTTGAACCATGAAATGTGCTTGTATTGCTTGATTTTGATGATCCTTACATTTTTAACTTGTATTCCCATTTTGGATTTGTGTTATGATCATGTGCTTTCATTTCATGTATATGTTTATTTTGCCAAACTTTAAGATATACATGTATAACTCTTGAGTCATTTGCCTTTCATGCAAATCTATATATATGGACTCAATTGTGTTTAGGGATATGTATGTATACTTCTTGTGTTGCCAAAACATGCATACACCTTGAAATATATTTTTTTAAAAAATGAATGAAAAATTTGTGATGATTTTCATGTTTTAAAATTTATGATAATTGTCTCATTTAAAGGAATATTGAGCTTTATTGACATTTTCATGATACCATGTTCCACATAACACTAGTGCACTCACCTCTTTTGAAAATTTTATGGACTTTATGGATATTAGAGTGTTTTAGTGCCATGTGATTTACTTGTGTTTCATGAAAAATATTTTTACCTTATTCCTTGATTGAAGGATTCCGTACTAGTTTATCAAACATTTTCATTGAACTAGTTCGAATTCTTCATGTGGTATATTATATGATGTATACACTTAAGCTTATTTTTCTATTGGTATCATTGGATATTTTCAATTGGTATCAATATGAACTTCTTTTGTATACACTCATATTTTGTTTTCCCATATATGTATGAATCAATTTCATTTGGTATATTCATTTTTCATACATATATATGAGCTATTTGTGCTTGAATTAAAATTGTTCTACATGTTTAAAGCACAAAATTGTTTATGATAAAGAAAATAAAAATTTTAAGAAAAATTCTCAAGATTTGTTTTATTGAGAAAATTCAAAATTTTGTTTTATACGAAAACTTCAAAATTTTTGACTTGTATTGTCCACATGCAAGGAGAGCTTAACATCTCTTCTACATATAGATTCATGTTGAGTGTATTGTATATTGAGGAGCTTGACAACTCTTCTTTATGTGGTACACGTGTGTAGGGGAAGCTTCACATCTCCTATTATGCATTGCATATTTTACGTTATGTGAATTAGGGCTTGTCATCCCTCTTTCATGTAATGTATATGTGTAGGGAAGTTAACTTAGCGTCTTCCTCTTCATGAATGTATATCGCATATAATTTCTATTGATCGATTTGATTTTACCCCTCCTTGATTTCTTTGTTTTTGACAAAAAGGGGGAGAAGATTTGTTTGATTTATTTTACTTTGAACCCTTTGTTGATGATTGACAAAAAGGGAGAAAAGTATTTGAGTTTTTATGCATGTTTTCATTGCTTAAGGGGGAGAAGTATTTGTCTTCCTTGTTAGTTATGCATATATGTTTTGTATTGCAACTAGGAGAAAAAGGATCTCATGTTTTATCTCCATACATTGCATACATATTATGTGCCTCATTGCATATTTATTTTGTTTATTTGGTATGCATGAGTTAAGGGGGAGCTTCTTTGGAGCTTTACTTTAATCCATGCATATATAACTTCATGAGTTTTGTCATCATCAAAAAGGGGGAGATTGTTGGCCCAAAGGCCTATCACCCTAGTTTTGATGATGATCAACTCATGAAGTTATGTTTACTAATGATCTTGTGTTTAATTAGTGAAGATTCATTATCAAGATCTTAGTAGGTGCATAGCTCAACAAAGGATAAAATGTCAAGATTTGGAGCTAATACGGTGTGATCTAAGGAGCTTTTGATCAAGCTTGGACCAAGTCAAGAAGATGAGAAGCCTACAAGTGAAGACTTCAAGAAGATGAAGACTTGTGTCTAGGTATAAGATTTAGTTTTAGAAGATTTTGTTTTAGATAAAATGTAAAGGATAGAGTAGTTGGTGGATTGCTCAAGTATATATCACACACACACTCTTGATAGAATTGTTTTCTTAAAAGATTTTTTTGGTTTAGAAAAGATTTTTTTCTTTGTGACAAAATACTATTTGGTTTTTGGTATTCATGTTTACATCTTTCAACCAAAACCAAGTTTAGAGCTTAATGTCAAAAACTTAGATATTTCATCTTAATTGTGTAGTGGATCATATCCATACACTTTATGCTTTAATGAATTCAAAAATATCTAGTTTTTGTATTTAAAGGAGTTTTGGAAAAACAAGATTTTGGAAAATACTAGTTTTCTATTGAGCCAATATTTCCAAGTTACAAAAATAGTCCAATCTTTTATAACATGCCTTGATCTTGTGCAAGCATGTTTGTTTATCAAAGTATATTGGTAAAACTATTTTTGTAGATTTTTAAGTATTTTATGGGATTTTATTTGAACCAAAAGACTTAGTTTTAAATCCCAGAAAAACTGTTTTCAGGCTTCAGCTAGTCGACTTACTCCTTACTAGTCGACTAACCCTGAAGTCGGCCGACCGGCTCGGTCGACCGACGTGCACGACGTGCACGACTTGTCCTGGCAGTTGGCCGTCGACCAACACTGTCGACCGGAACTGAGAGCAGTGCTCTCTGTTCTTTTGGGTCGACCGGCGGTCGACCGGAGGCTCCAACGGTCTGATTTTTGACCGTTGGCGGTCGACCGGGCGGTCGACCGACAGGTCTGATAGACCCCAACGGCTAGTTTTTGAACCTATAAATTTGGGGGTTTAGTCATTGTTTTGAGATAAAATTTTTGGAGATTTCTAAGCCAGTTTTTCCCATTCTTTTAAAAGAGTTTTCTCCACATATTTGAGAGCTAATACTTCCAATCAAAAGGGAAGAATTTATCAAGAGTGTTTAAAGTGATTCTTTGAGTTTTCCTCCACCATTCTCTTCCTTGCTTTTCTCACACAAACACTTGAGCATCCATTGATTATTCATTCTATAGGAGTGTTGTAGTGAGAGTGCTTTTAGGTGATCAAAGTGTTGTGATCACCAAAGATCTTTTCTTTGTACTTTGAGGAGGCGGGCAAGTGTGCTCGCGGTGGTTTAGAGTTCGATTATGAACTCGTGGTTTGAGGTGCGGCCTCGGCAAGCTAGTGGGCTTGCGTGTGTACGGGACTAGGGAGTCCGAGGGCTTGTAGGTGTTGCGGCACCGGGGAGAGATCCATTGGGATCTTGCATAGTGAAAATCCTTCGTGTGTCGAAGGCGGGGATGCAGAGCGTGTGCTCAAACCTCAAAACAACCCTTTGTGTTTGCGATTGCTCTCTCTCTCTTTGTCTCTTATTATATCTTGCATGCTTACTTTGTGCTTATCTTTACATGCTTGATATTCATATTGTGTGCATAATTGATATACTTGCTTGGGATTGTTGCTAACACTTGTATTCAACTAAGAGAGCCAACGCGGCACCTCAACCCATTCAAGGGGAATCTAGAGGAGTTTGTCCAGAGCCCTTCACGGGGAATTCGGCAACGCTCTTGTGTTATACATAGTGTTTAGTGTAAAAGATTTAATTAGGTCATAATTGTTTTTAGCTTCGCATCATTTGGCATTAAGTGACCATTAGATTAGCCTTCACCTATTCACCCCCTCTAGGTGAACCTTCAATTCCTTCATGAGACATCAGTGAGTGCTCATCCTATTTAGTTAGTTCATATGCATGTTTATGAATATCATTGCATGTGTGGAGGATTATTACTTTTGACTCTAAGCTAGTTGTCGTACACCTTAGACTATAACTTGGATTGATTTGAGATTGACCTGATTCATATTTGCAGACTTATTTAAGGTATTTATCGAATATTTATTTAATAATACTTCAGACGAGAATTCATTGAGACAATAATGTGGATTAAATAAGATGTTATCTTAAGATTGATTTATCTGGATACTTAGATTTATATATGGACCTAGAGTTCAAGTTGAGATTTACATGGGATCTTGATTCATATTTAAATGAGATCAATAATAGTTGAATTCTGATTATATGGGAGAATATCTTATCTTGATTTTTTTGATCTATCATGTAATACTGATTTTAGATTATTAGTTGCATGTATTTCATTTGGATATATTTACTGATAAATTATCTGAGTAATGATGTTTATTAATATCGAGATTTGAGTATAAAGACTTTCTAGATTTCATGTAGCTTGAGAATGTCCCACTCCTAGTTATGATCTTGATTGGGATTGGAGCTATTAGTGATGTAATTTAGACTATAATCAGATTTAGATTTGGATTTGACTCGTTCATGATGGTAATTATACGAGTTGATATCTGAGTGACATTATCGGTAGATTTGATTATTCTTATTGATGGTAAAAATAAGAGTTTGGTTAGATATTGATGATTGATTATTTGGAGATTCTTTATTAAAAGAACGAGATATTAGACTTGAATTTGTTAGTAGACTCGATTGAGTTGGAATTGACCTTGGGTTGAGGAGTACACATAGATTGGGTTGACCTAACCTATGAAAATCACCTAGAGGGGGGTGAATAAGTAATAATGCTAATCAATGCACAATTAAAAATATTATGCAACAATCAACCCAAAACAAGACTATAAGCCGAATACCCTGTGAAAGGCTCTGAACACCTTCCTCCTGATTCCTCTAGATATGAGTTGGAGGTGCGCAATGCAATCTTGTTGTATGAGTATTTGATTGACACTGTGATTATGCAACAAGTGAATATAACAATGAAAATGAAGAGCAAGTACAATGTAGTAAAGAAAATGTGAAGCAAGTAGATAAAGCAATGAATATAAAGTAAGTGATTGAAGCAAGAATTAAGAGCAAGTAAGAACAAGTAAACCAAACGCAAACACCGAGAATTTTTCCGAGGTTCGAGCACCCAGCTCTACGTCCCCGCCTTCACCCAGAAGGATTTCTAACAACTATAACTTCACAAAGAGGTTACAAATACACCGGAGTACCCAACTCCACAATCTCAAGTACAAGTTCTCTCTTGGTGATCAAAAGACCACAAACTATCTTTTGTAAACGCCTCTTTCCCTTACAAGAGCCCTGTAGAGTAATGGTTAGAATTGAAACTCAAATAGTGTAAGTGGAAAAAGGAAATGAACTAGAGAGAGTTTTAGAAAATAAAACTTCAGCGATGAGAGAATCTTCAGCATAAAAACCAAGGACCAAACTCTCTTGAAAGCTTTTGAAAACTTTTGAAACTTTTTGTATATTGCTTGTTGTTGAAAATATAACCCTAATCACCCCTATTTATAGGAGAGGGCTAGGGATTAAAAAGTAAACTCATATAATGTTAATTAGGAAGAATTTGACCCATAAATATCCCCTAAATTCGTTTAGAAACGAAAAATACAAATTTAAAACGTATTTAAAAGCTAGCCGTTATGGCTGAAACGGCTACCTCGGTCGACCGGCCGATCGACCGGGATTCAAACAAAAAGAGCCGTTGCAGGCTCTCGGTCGACCGCCCGGTCGACCGAAACAAACAGAGAGTGACACCACTTCAGTCGGCCAGCCGCCCGGTCGACCGAAGTCTTCGGTCGTCCGCCCGGTCGGCCGAAGAACGTGCACACTGATACGCATCCATCCTGCCAGAAAACCAGTCGACTGGGTCGGTCGGCTGATCTGACCTGACAAGTGTCGGCCGACCGGTCAGTCGACCGGCTCAGGCCAAAAGTCAAAATTGAACAAGAATTTCAAGGAGATTTTGATATCTAATAAAATATTTTTGATTAGAGATATATATAAAACATAAAATTGAGTTTGTAATCAAAAGGCTTTGTATTAAATTATTTTGTATATATTTATAGGAAATATTTCTAGGAAATGCATGTGCGCAAAAACGTGCGTGTTGGAATATAAAGCTTCAATCCTAATCACTATTCTTTAACAAAACTATAAAACTAGAAACAAAACTAATGAAATCTCATGAGCAATCTTGAAGTCATGAGCCATGCAAAGCCTAGCTAGAGCCTTCTCTTCTATGTTCCTTCCTTGATGTGCCATAAGCCTTCTTTGCTCCATGAACTTAGAATTTCTTGCAAAAGCTAAGCAATGGCCTCCAAACATGGTACAAAACCTGAAACTTATCTTGAACAAACTTATCAGTACCAAATAGCTCTTATTTGTTTTGTTATTATCAAACTCTAAACAAATGGAGAGTGTAACCTTTTGGGCCAACAACCTAGTGGCATGTATATGCATGATTGACTAGTTATTTGAATTTCTACATCTTGTGTTTGAACTTAATGGAAGTGAGAGTGTATGATGGTCTTAATTAAAATGGATAGTGATGATTGATTGGATATAAATGAGTATGTATTTTATATATTAGGACTTGGATATATCGATAACTTTGAGGATTTGAATTGATTAAATATTTTGTCCAGATTATTCTATTCATACCAGCAGGTCCTTATTTATTCTGAATACCATGATTTACCTGAAAAATTTGATTGTTTATACATGACATCTACCCGATAACTATATTATCATGTTACCATAATTGCTGAAGAAAATATTGTATAGGTAACAACACCTTCATGTTATACTTGTTACATGTTCTATTATACCAGTATCCTGTTCACTGATATTATATATCATGTTATACCGGTATCCTGATTACACATGTTGACGTTGTTGCCCACCGAGTTATCCCAGTGATTTAAACAACATGCACATTAAATAATCTTGATAAACTAAAACATGATATTAAACAACTTACACTGGGATTGGGGAGATTGATGGAGGAGACAGCGTCTGTATCTTGGGTGGACCTAGGATATAGGTTGCGCAGCCGAAAGAGGGTTCCACTGAAGGGTTCCCATGGGGTGACTGGCACCCCGTCCTGTTCTTATTCCTTTTATACATGTTTCTAACTACCTAGCGGTAGGGCCTGGTTCAGCGTCAGGAGTCTGGGCCGTGATCTCGGGTATGTGCAAGACCCACCTAAAGTATGAATAATGTCTCCAACCGATCAGTTTCAATAACTTAGAACCCTGATTGACATATGTAATAGGCGTAGTATGGGATGCGTCTATTACAGGTGGCAATTGGTGTTCGCTGACATAATAATAATAAACTGTTCATAATGTACTCTAATTGATTGTCTTTGCCTGATACATGTATGTATGTTGGACACCCGATGTTATACCTGACCTGATTGGACACCTGATTGAATACCTGACTGGATACATACTCTACTATGTGCTATCCACATTACGGTTTATTTACTTATTCATGTCGTTTTTTCTTCCAGCTTATACTATTCTCATATGTTCATATTTATATGCATGTGCATCTTTCCAGTTAATTCTCACACATTCAATAGAAGTTCTGAATCTCTGGGTTTGCATATCCAGATTTGTGGCTATTTATTATTGTTCAGGTTTTTGGAGAGGATCACAGGCATCTTGAGGAGCCAGGGTTCTCTCTTTCTCGATCATCTTTTCTCGGTATTTTTGTCTCTTCTTTATTCCATCGCTTTTATGATTCCGTGCATTGGACTCATACTTATTCCATTTCCTTTTCATATGTCATCATGTGTGGATGTTTAAATGTGACATTGCAGTGATATTGATTTACTATAATGATTATATAGCATATTCAAGTTACTTTAGGCTTAGCATGTATGCGTGGGGTATTTTTCCTCGCGTATATATGTCGCCGACTCTCGTCGCGACTCTGTTTTCACGTATTTTAGGAAGCAGGGCGTGACAGGGTTTTCTTGATATTAGAGCTAGGTTCGGCATAAAAAGAGAACCTAGTTCATACCTGTAACCTGAGACAGTTATATTTACACTGCAATAAACATATACTATTCACATGATGATACTGAGTCCACTTGAGAATTGCTCGTCCTTCCCTTTGGAATACATATCTCGAGTCTTTTGATATCCCTGATTCCAACTCTTTTTCTAAAGTAATGTGGGTTCCATCTTGATTCCTATCCTCTTTTCAATTCTATTTCCCTGATTTTGCCTTCTGAGTTTGATCACTCCATTCGGAAGCCGGTAACGAAGATCAGAGCGTGCAGCGAAAGCGAGTTGACCCATGATACAGTGAGAAGTGGCATGAAGGTTTTATCTTCTCCCTTGAACTTGATTTACTATCATTCCCTTCTTTATTGAAATTTCGATGACGAAATTTTATAAAGTGGGTAGAATGTAATATCCCCTATCTAATAATACAGTATTTTTTATTTTTTTAAAGCATTTATTTTATTTTACTAGTTATTTTATTATTATTTATTAACTTGATTTATAGTACAAATTATTTTAAAATAGTAAATGGTATTTTTGCCTTATATGTATATTAACATTATTAAGTATTATTATTTTAATTACAAGCTAGTTTCCCATTACTATATTACTATTATTATTACTGTACTTGCTATTATTGTTAATATTAATATTGTTATTATTCTTATTGTTATTGTATTGTTATAGTCATTATTATTAATGGTAATATTTTTACTAAATATTATTAGATAATATTTTAATGTTGAAAATTTTATTATTATTCCTACTATCTCCTTTTTGATTATTAGTATTTATTATTATTGTTATTATTATTCATTTCTTTTTTCTTTTCCTAGCTCATGACCCATTACCATTGAGATCCTTACCCATTAACCCAAAATCCAATCCTAATCAAAATCCTATCTTATGAAATCTTTTTATAAATCTTAACTAATTCTAATTTAAATCCTAACAAAAATCGTCCTAATCCTAACTACTAAATCAAGCAGTTTGAACCCAACTGAAATTCTGATTTCTAAAATCCCTAATAACCTATAAAAGCCTAAACTACTTCTCTTTTCTAACTCTAAAGAAGAAAAATCATGACCCGACTCTCCCCACCTCCTTTCTTTTCTCCTTAAGCGAAGCATGAATAAAAGGGACCTTGAAGTGCAGAGATTGAAGAACATGTTAGGGGAGATCAAATCCAAGTAAGTAATATATTTTCTCAAAATTTATTTGATATAAATAGTTTATTAAAAATCATGTTCATACCATGATCTCTATGAATATTTTTATACATCAAAACTCAACCACAAATCCAACTAAAATACATGTTAAGATATACCAACCCATATTTTAATTTAAATATTTTTCCAGAATTTTTTACCACTAATTAGTGATTTCAAAACAAAAAAAAAGATGAAAAAATTTTGGCCCAGGCCAGGCGGCCTGGCCTGGCTGGCCCAGGCCGGGCTGGCCTAGCCTGGCCCGGGCCATAGCCAAGGCCTTTGGGCCCTGTTTAAAAAAAAGAAAAATGAAATTCTGGACCATGCCTGGGCCTGGCCTCGTCCGGCCTGGGCCTGGGCCGCCATATATATAAAAAAAAGAAAGAAAGAAAAAAAGGAAGGAAAGAATTACATATTAAAATAATTAATTAAAATACTAAAAAATAATCCATAATTCTTCTACCTTCTGTGATAAAATTTTTATACAAATAGCAATATGAAATTAAATCAAATCACCCACATTAAAGCCATTTTTCTTAATAATAAATTCAGACCCGTTAAGTATTTTAATGGTTTAAAGCCTATTAAAAGTCTAACAAAAATTAAGAATTGGTTTAAACTAAACCTACTAAATTTATTAGATCCAGAGGACTATATTCCTAACCCCAAACTAATTAATTAAGATTAAAATCCCTTATAACTCCCAAGTAAAATATACTTTTAAAAATTCTAACAATTTTTATTGAAATGAACCATGTAGATTATCGGAGCCTTATGATTTCAGTGTTATGGACTTAGGATCGAGATCACGTGAGTGTTTCTTTTCTTTGTATCATTTTATTTAATTTTGTCGTGAGTGTTCTTTCCCCCCTTCAATTAAATAAGGATTTTGTGATGAATGATTTGATATATATATGTTAATTTATTTCATGTGATCATCTGCTTTATTTTACCTATATGAGTACCTGTATCATTTCATGTGATCATCTGATTTATTTTACTAGTATGATTACACGTATTCCTTCATGAGATATCAGTGAGTGCTCATCTTATTTAGTTAGTTTATATGAGTGTTTATTAATATCATTGCATGTGTGGAGGATTATTACTTTTGACTTTAGGCTAGTTGTCGTAACTTAGACTATGACTTAGATTGATTTGAGATTAACGTGATTCATATTTGCAGACTTATTTGAGGTAGTTATCGGATATTTATTTAATGATACTTCAGACGAGAATTCATTGAGACAATAAAGATGAATTAAATAAGACGTTACCTTAAGATTGATTTATATATGGACCTAGAGTTCAAGTTAAGATTTACATGAGATCTTGATTCATATTTAAATGAGATCAATAATAGTTAGATTCTAATTATATGGGAGAATACCTTATCTTGATTTTTTAATCTATAATGTAATACTGATTTTGAATTATTAGTTGCAAGTATTTCATTTGGATATATTTACTGATAAATTATTTGAGTAATGATGCTTACTGATATCGAGGCTTGAGTATAGAGACTTTCTAGATTTCATGTAGCTTGAGGATGTCCTACTTCTTAGTTATGATCTTGATTGAGATTAGAGCTATTAGTGATGTAATTTAGACTATAATCAGATTTAGATTTTGGATTTGACTGGTTCATGATGGTAATTATACGAGTTGATATCTGAGTGACATTATCAGTAGATTTGATTATTCTTATTAATGGTAAAATAGGTGAGAGTTTGGTTAAATATTGATGATTGATTAATTTGGAGATTCTTTATTAAAAGAACAAGATATTGGACTTGGATTTGTTAGTAGACTCGATTGAGTTGGAGTTGACCTTGGGTTGAGGAGTAGACGTAGACTAGGTTGACCTGACCTGGTGGCATGTATATGCATGATTGACTAATTATTTGAATTTTCGGATCTTGTATTTGAACTTAATGGAAGTGAGAGTGTATGATGGTCTTAATTAAGATTGGATAGGACAGTGATGATTGGTTGGATATAAATGAGTATGTATTTTATATATTGGGACTTGGATATATCGATGACTTTGAGGATTTGAGTTGATTAAATATTTTGCCCAGATTATTCTATTCATGCCAGTAGGTCCTTATTTATTTTGAATACCATGATTTACCTGAAGAACTTGATTGATTTATATGACATCTACCTGATAATTATATTGTCCATGTTTGCTGGGAAAATATTGTATACGGTAACAACACCCTCATGTTATACTTGTTACATGTCATGTTATACCGGTATCCTGTTCACTGACATTATATATCCTGTTATACCAGTATCCTGATTACACATGTTGACGTTGTTGCCCACCGAGTTATCCCAGTGATTTAAATAACATGAACATTAAATAATCTTAATAAACTAATAACATGATATCAAACAACTTACACTGAGATTGGGGAGATTGATGGAAGAGATATCATCTGTATTTTGGGTGGACCTAGAATATAGGTTGCGCAGCCGAAAGGGTTCCACTGTAGGGTTCCCGTGGGGGTGACTTGCACCCCGTCCTATTCTTGTTCCTGTTATAATGTTCCTGACTATCTAGCGGTAGGGTCTGGTTCAATGCCATGAGTCTGGGCCGTGGTCCCGGGTATGTGCGGGACCCACCTAAAGTATGGACAATGTCTCCAACCGATCAGTTTTAATAACTTAGAACCCTGATTGACATGTGTAATAGGCGTAGTATGGGATGCGTCTATTACAGGTGACAATTGGTAATCGCTGACATAATAATAAACTGTTCATAATGTACTCTAAGTGATTGTCTTTTCCTGATACATGTATGTATGTTGGACAACTGATGTTATACCTGACCTGTTGGATACCTGATTGAATACCTGACTGGATACATACTCTACTGTGTGCTATCCACATTACTGTTTATTTACTTATTCATGTCGTTTCTTCTTCTAGTTTATACTATTATCATATGTTCATATTTATATGTATGTGCATCTTTCCAATTTATTCTCACACATTCACTAGGAGTTCTGACTCCCTGGGTTTGCATATTCAGATTTGTGGCTATTTATTACTAATCAGGTTTTTGGAGAGGATCACAAGCCAGGCATCTTGAGGAGCCAGAGTTTTCTCTTACTCGATCATCTTTTCTCGGTATTTTCTGTTTCTTCTTTATTCCATCGCTTTCATGATTCTATGCATTGGACTCATAATTATTCCATTTCCTTTTCATATGTCATCATGTGTGGATGTTTATATGTGACGTTACAGTGATATTGATTTACTATAGTGATTATATAGCTTGTTTAAGTTATTTTAGGCTTAGCGTGTATGCATGGGGTATTTTTTCTCCCGTATACACGTCGCCGACTCTCGTCGCGACTCCGTTTCCACATATTTTGAGAAACGGAGCGTGATATTATGTTTCTATAAAAGTTTTAAAGAATGTGGAAATTTTATTCACCGTTTCGCCATTCCACAAGAAAAAAAGAAAGAAAGAAAGAAAGAAAAGAACCCAACTTTCTACAGTTTCTTCTTGATATATATGGACAGCAAGAAAGTTGCATGTTATACACTATGAATCCCGGGCTTTTCTTCTTTCATTTTTCCTTTTGGAACTGTTCCAACGGCAGTTAATTTGAACAAAAACAACATCCTAATTTCCTGATCCAAAAACAACCTAAATCCCTTTTTTATCTAACTAGATCAACATTACATTCCAATGCATTTGGCTCTTTGGCTCTTTTGTGCTTCAGTGATGAATGTGCTTCCATATAGCATACTTTACAATATAGGTGCAACAACTCCTTAAAGAGAATGCAACAGGATTAAGGTTATAATTAGGTACTATACTTAAATGGTTGTTTGCATCACATACTATCTAGTTTAAAGAGTAGAATCAAATTGACAAACAAGTATAACAAGCATGACTACCAGTCAAATTATTTTACCAAGTATAAAAACATGAAAATCTTAATAATTAAAACAATTGATGGATGTTAAATCTTGAGCAGTAGATTACTGAAATTCTGCAATGACATTTATACTAACGTGAACTGAAGGATACCGATGAGGCTCTCAACTAGCAGAATTAACTATTAAAATGTATCCTCTGATACAGAAAAGACTTAAATATCTACAATGATAAACAACTGAATAGCAACAGTGCGTCAGAAACTCACCTGGGCATTTATTACATAAACATCTGCTGCAGCATAAAGAGCGGCAACACGTGTAGTTGCTGGTGTCCAAAGTACTGTCTTCGACAAGTTCGAATGTTGAGATAGAAATCTCAGAATTGCTTTGACGTAAAACACTTTATTGCTTTTTGATCCCACAGAACCAATTAGAACTTTGAGGGTTTCTTCCTGGTGGCCAGCTACTTCTGACAATAACTTCCTTAATTTTCGCTGTTCTCCTTCTGTCACAGTCTTGATACGACGCTTTCTCCTCTTCTTTTTAGAACTCTTACGTGTAGAATTGTTTTTGAGGAGACCATCTATTGGTTTGTCAGTCTGATTGGTTAGTTGCATGACGGGATTTAGCTGCCCAGTCATGATAGTTTGATTTTGCTGAGCAACTCCTGGCAGCTTTTCCTCTTCAAGTAACTCATAACTCATAGGATCCTTTATAGTGACATTATGTTCAGCCACCAAAAGTGCTGCTTCAAGAAGAAAGCTCTGGCCCTTTGCCGGGTTTATACTGCTTAATGACATCACAAGCATGTCATTATCACACAACCCCATTTCTTTCCGAACAGCACTTCTTAACAAGTCCCTCTTTTCCATCATCTTTTCAACACTGGATGCTAGAGTATTCAGGGAACATGGAATGCCTGCTACAAAGGCTAGTTCATCATTAAGAGATAGAGGCACTAACATGGGCTGTAAATAAAACTTAATCTTTTCTTCTTCACACCAAGATAACCATTGTTTAGACTGTGAATCAGATAAGAAAGCCAGCATCTTCACTCGGTTAAGCAAATGCTTTGACCTATCAAAATATTCCCGCCTATTTTCCATAATCCACCAAACAATCTGACCCGCTCCTGCAGGAAAATGCTCCAAATATGGTTCTGCAGAATAGTAATGGAGAATCATCAATCATAAGTTAAATGATATCTCATCAATATAAAGATGTGAAAATTTTATACTCGGCATCGTTGAAGGAAAGCATGGTCATTTATCCATGAATAGATCAGAGGATAATAGTCAATGCATGCACCATCCTAATGACCCAAGTAACGTGATGAATACATCCTTATTGAATAAAAAAGAATTTGATCCATGTGGTATGAATGTTAACCCTAGGTCTCTAACTATAGCTCTATCAGGAACGGAAGAAAAGGTGTATCATACAACTACTCCTGACTGCTCCTACCGCTTAGGTATTGGCAGCTGGTGATGATGAGTCTGCATACTTGTTCATGACAAGGATTCAGCTCAACAGTTCAGAAAGTAAAAGGAAACAAAAATAAATAAAGATACTTGTCGCAGAAATATTCCTTTCTCCTTGTGCCTCTTAGTAAATGAAAATGTGTGTACACCATGACAATGGATTGCCATTATTAATTGTATTCTATATGGTGGTAAAGTGTGTAATCCAGAAAATGGTAGATTCTCAAGCATGAATACCATCTGCTTCTTATAGGCAATGCCTGTAAAATGCTCAATGAAATTATTTACTGTGCCCCTCAACACATAATAAAGTCATTGCAGAAAATAATGTCAGATAATTCAGTGCATAGGTACCTGAGATAGAAAATCATAAGAAATGTAGAATTTCGCACTTATACATTAGTCTATTAAGTATTAACATCCACAAACTTTGTTGGAAAAAAAATGAAGCAGTCTTGCTTGCACAAGTATTCATGTAAAAAAGGAATGAAACTCCTGTTCACCTCCTAAGAAGCTATATATAGCAGTTACTAAGAGCACCATATTCTCTACCTCAAGAAAAAAAATTCACCACATGGGCCAAGGAAAATATAAATATTCAGGAATTACATAGATGGTATATCAATAAAAGTGGGATGTGCATGTAGAAAATTGATTGCTTGGTGAGCATCAATGAAAAGGACAAACTCAAAGAAGCCCTAGGTGTTGTAAATATGCTATTTTTCTTCAATAGTTTCATAAATATTACCATAATCCAAATCTATGCACAAAATTTAATTCTTAAATCTTGTATTTTTTTTTTTTGGAGAAAATCTTGTAATGCTTATTACTCACCAATCCATGACGAACAGACAGCTGATCCTGCAATTATAAGGTCAACTTTCATGGCAAGCTTGAAGCTCGGCTTGTCCCTGTCTTGGAGAACTTTGATCCCTCTCCTACTAAGTTCTCCATCAAACCACCCTTCTTGCTCAGAATAATAGCAGATACAGACCCTCCACAGCTCAAAATCTCTGTAGCTAATTCCAACATCGAGAGTGGTGCTCCCGTCATCGAAAGCTCATGAAATACCAACATAAATCTCCGCGACCAAACAAGACGTGCAAAGTCTCCCTTCCTGATGCAAGTCCCTCTCCTTTTCTCTGGGCTCCACCCAGAACACTATCCTCTGTCTTACCAAATGGCCCAACGATCAACCCGTATGAAGTATTCTTTCTAGGTATCATCACCTCATCCATCTCCCAGGTTTGATTCTCCTCCACTGTTTCTTTGGCTTCACAGGACCTCTTCTCGATCTCCTCCCTTCTTCCTTGGAGTATTTGGACGAGACGAAACCTGTCCTCCTTTCCTCATCAAATTGACACCAAAGTTCGAATCCGAAACTTTCTTCCCTTCCACTAGAAAGCGTTCCTTACCAGGTGCAGTCGTGCTGTTGGTACCTTTCACTGCATCCTCTCCTGCCTTACCACTTCGGCTCTCACTCTTGTAACCAACAAACTCCGCCTTGTTGTGATCCCCGTGAGCCCATTGGGACTGCACATGGAATCCAATATAAGCCCACAGAGTGATGAGTATCAACCAAAACACCACCCTGTTGTTCCCGACCCAAAGGAATCTCCCCGAACTGGCTCTGGAATCCCTTCGGGGAGTCCTACTGGAACCCAATCTACGAAATGTAGGTGAGTTCTTCGGACTAGATTTCCCCGAAAATGAGGTTTTCAAGGTCAATGGTGTCCGATTCGGTCCCGGCCTCAACAAATCCCCTTTGCCACTAATTTCCTCCATCGTAATTCCTTTTACAGTAACACGCTCATCTTTACGCTACAAATTCAAGCGTCCAGAGCATCTCTTCTCAATCTTTAGCAAATTTCGCCTTAAATGACTCAGAAATATCAAAATTTACCACTCAAAACCCCTAATTCAGGTTAATCAGAGACTATCAGCTGAACTTTCTAAGCTTCTAGAAGATCATACCGGTTTCAATAATGGAGCTTTCTCCAATTAGGGAACAATGAGAAAAAAATAATAAATCAAGAACCAGAAAAACACAAATTTAAACTAAAAACTGGGAATGAATCAAAATCTACTTCAAAAACCCTAGATTCGGCTAATAAACCAGTAAGCAGCAGTAGAAAAGCGCTAATCAACTCCGACCAGAGATCAGATTCGAGAAATGCTCAATGAAGCTCGCAACGACACAAGAACAGCTGAAGTTAGAGAGATCAAACCCTAGCAATGGCGAACGAACCAATCCGAAGCTTGCATCAGCAGCAGCAGCAAGATCAGCAGATCACAGTTCTTGGCGCCGAAATCTGCAGCGAGAGAGAGAACGAGGCAATGGCTACGGATTTGAGAACGAAGAGAGAGAATCGAGACAGATTTGTAACGGAGATCTCAATCTCTTAGCAGTGAGAGAGAGGGGACTAGTGAAAACAGTAGGGAGAGCGAGAGATAGAGAGAGAGAGAGAGGGGTGTTTTGAGAGCAGTTTCGGACATTTATTTGACCGCGGGGAGACGAACAGGTAAAAAGTCCGTCGCCTTTGCACGTGCACTGCACGTGGTGAAACGGGAAGTTGGCCTAATTTATACAAATCTGCTGTTTCCTCAGCGACGTCCGGGATGGCTATCACCCAATAGTTGTACGCCACGTCATAAACACGTGGGCCCGCAAATATTTTCTGGATCTATGCAGATGCCAGCCTGCAGTTGCCACTGTAACCGTGGGCCCACGGGTGACCGACGAGCAAATGGGCTGCTGAAAGAGTTAATTAGGCGGCAAAAAATTAATATCTTACTTAATTTAATTCAAGTGGCGGTAACAACTATGGATTTTAATCATGCTCACCGTAACTCCCTCTCCCACGAGACGCGATGCGAGTCACGAGACGTGATTGCGAGTCATGTGACCACGTGAGCAGCGCATCTTCTCTGGAACTTGACGGGCTCTAAGACCGGAATATCCCTTTTAGGCCCAATGGGCCTGTTCTGTTAGGCCTGTTATGCGACCCTTTGTGACTCCCTATTCTCCGTAATGCTTTTCTAACTTCAACATCACAACTCAATTATCAAGACTACGACTTATGGAGACCATTATGAATTTTATAAAGCCCCACGTGCCGTCGAGCTTTGATTAGATTCGAATTTAAAAACTTGGGTTTAGTAGAAAACGATAATAAGACAAGTCTCTTGAGCCACCTCGGTGTAATGAATCAGGCACTTGTGGCTCCGTTCGATTTTCTTTTATTTTCCTTTTCTCACCGCACTCATCGTGCGCGGGGGCGAGCCGTTTGATGGGGTGGGCCCCACCGGAGGGGATCCCACCGGGTGAGGCCCACCCCATCCAAGCTCACCGCGCACCTTTTTATTTCCCGATTACCCAGTAAAGATGGCGTGGCTATCTAGTCACGTTAAAGAGAAAGTAATGAAACATAAATTATTAAACGAAAGAAAGTTACTCCTACAAAAGACTTGTGAAGAGGATAAGTCAAGAGTAAAAATGTTCAGACCTTACAAGGAGGAAAAAAACAAGAAAATTCATAGCTTACGGGCCCCCTTGAAGGTTTTGCTTCCGTGAAAAAGGATACCTTTGAATGATGGCTTCTGGTGGGACTAAGTGATCAGAGATGGGACAGTTATATTCCCTTCAGATGGTCCAAATAACAATTAATACTGTAGTATCCAAATATTTTGCTGTCATGGAGAAATATGTTGACAAAAAGCGGCTCTTGGCCTTCACTATTGTGGGTTGTTTGGATTCGGGGTCGTTTGTTTCGCGTAAAAGTTCGTAAATCGTAAATGACTTACAGCCCAGTTACAACTACGGCGTTTGTTTGGACCGTAATTCGTAAAAGGCTTACACAATCCAATTATCACTCACTTGCAACCCAATTACCACTCACTTGCAGCCTAGTTACACTTAATTTTGTGGTCATGCAAATTTGTATTATTTTTTTTATGTTAATATTAATTTTTTTAATATTTATCATTTTTAATATTTATTTGCAATATTAAAACTTTTTAAATCACCAAATAGTTAATTTTGTGGTCACCTTTTTCACTTACGACTTACACATTACGACAACCAAACACCGTAAAACACAATGCACTTTTCCACTTACAACTTTATATTACCAACCAAACACCATAAAGCTTACACGCATGTAACTCATTTACAACTGTAAAAGACTTTACCAATTACGACTTACAAATTACAGCCAGTTACGACAACCAAACAGGCCCTTCAAGAAAGAAGGCAGAAGCAGTGAGGAAGTGAAAAGTGTCATTTTTTATTTTTAATGTTCATTCAAATATTGAAAATAAAAAAAGAAATGTAAAATCTTTTTTTTTTTCTATTCTCTTTTATAAATTATTTTTTTACTTCTAAAGTGTTACGGTTAATTTTATGGTTATGTAACTCTCATTTGTAATAAGTTATAACTCAAAACAGTTAATTTTGTGGTCATGTAAATGTTACTTATATTTTAATTGCAGTTCAATTTTTTCATAATTAATTTTTATTTTAATATTATTTTATGATCAACTTTGTAGTCAACTTTTTCACTTTCGCTTCTATATTACCGACCAAACACTCAAAAAGATATTACATTTTTTTCTAATTACACTTTTCAATTACCATTCAAATACTATAAAAAAATACAAATTCTCATTTTTCAAAAAAATAAATAACTCGCTTTCGTGTTCCCTACACCCAGGCATCCAAACAGCTCATAGGTGAGGAAAAAGGTGTATCAACAATACTAAATAATCAACGATGAGGAAAAAGGAAAGCAAAAAAGGCTGATATAATGATACAAATCGAAGGACGGCCCAAAAACAAAATAAGGCCCAAAGGCCAAATATTGGTTCGGCCTGCCCTGTCGTGGAATTGTACCTCGTTGAAGAAATTTGTGACAAAGGCGAGGGCCACACAATCAAAACAAAACATCATGACTAACACACTGGCTGAAGTTCAAAATTACAGACAACATGAGCATACTTGTAAGTACAATACCACAAGCTAATCACCCCCAAATTAATATCTAATTCAATCCAAGTCACACAATGCGCCCATCTCTAGCTCATGGTCCGGTCGAGCACGTCGACGAGCTTCTCTGGGACGGTGAGCTGCGGGTAGTGCCCGTCCATCTCGATCACCTCCAGCGTCGCCCGCCCTTTCATCTTGCTCTTCATGTAGTCGCCGACGGACAGGGGCACCGCCATGTCGTTGGTGCCGTGAACCAGAGTGCACGGGACCTGCACGTGCTCGAGGACGTCCCGGTAATCGCCGAGGAAAATGGTCCGGGCCACGGACAACGCGGCCTTGGGCCTCATCCTCTTGAAGTCGCTTCCGAGCTTTTTTATTGCTGATGGGTCGTCGGCCCCAATGACCAGTGGGATGAAGCCCTCGGCCCATGAATCGAAATTGGCCTCGATGCTGGACAGAATGTTGTCGATGGCTGTCTTTTCAAAGCCTCCTTCGTAGTCTTCATCGTTTAGGTACCTTCAAGGGGAAGAATGATGTGAATTGGACTTGATTCTAGCACATGCTTTCTCAATGAGAAAAAAAGAAAAGAAGGGTAGAAGAAAAGATTAATATAATTGCTAAAATGAGACTGAAAATAAGTTCACTATGATTTAACGCTTATATTTTTGTTTTTAAATTCACTTTTTAAATATTTGTCTAGTGAGAATTGACCTTAAATTGTGCAGATGTCATCTTAAAACTCATACCACTGCATTAAAATTCTGAAGTTATAGTCAAGATTGAAGATAATACTTTTATATTCTAGCAATATTTTTCACTTGAGATAGGATTGGATGAAGCAAGACTCTAGACAAGAGGAGAGTTTGTCATGCTCCTAGAAGACCAACTGGTATCTTAAGCGGTTCAAATTACGCTTGCACCAGATTACGACCTATATTTTAAAAAAAAAAATCTAAACTCTCTTAAACTCTGAAAATTATCCATGAGGAGGAGGAGGAGGAAAAAAGAGTTAGATTTACTATAAAAAGTGCATATATTTAGCTCCAAGGCAAACGTAAAAACCAAGAGTTAAACGGAAAGCATTTCTCTATTTGTTAAACTTTATGACTAATCTAATTTTTTTAATTAGGTCAAAGTAATTCAAGAAGTCTGTACAAATGCAAATTGAACTATGCAATTTTCATAAGATTGATAGGTACCTAATATCAGCATCTTTAGAAAATTTTCTTAGATGGTTGCCAACATCAGACATGTTGATCTCATGCTCTAAGATAAGTATACTAAAATTTTTGTGTTTTACATGAATTTTGTGTATAGAGTTAAAAGTGAAATATATTTTGTTATTGAAAAAGCATTAAACTTTCAAGCACTCAATGCCCAAAATAAACAATATAAACATCATTAAATTTGATTGTTCTCGGTCTACATAGAGATCAACATATGAACCAGAAAGAAGAGTCCAGGGTTGATCTCTTTCTAATAGCCATCTGTGAAAATTTCCTCAGTGCTAGCCGAAACCTAGTAATCTCATATACTAAAATCCCATGGTGTAGATAAACTAGAAACAAAATTAAAAATAGTAGTGTTTTTTATTTCTTTTTTTTAATGCCAAGTTGAGTCTTGGTTAACCACCTTGGAGATGCTCCTACAAGCACAAGCCGAGTGAAGAGGTCCGGCCTCTTGATGGACGCAACGCATCCGATCATGCCGGCCATGGAGTGCCCAACATACACCACGCCGTTCATCCCCGCCTCGTCGATCGCCGACACGAGGTCAACCGCGAAGGCATGGTAGGAGGAGTACCTCGAGGCGTCGAAGACCGAGCCCCGGTCATCGGGGATCGCGCCAGAGAAGCCCCAGTCAAAGACTAGGATTCTGTATTTGTTGGCCAAGGTAGGGACTATGTTGTCCCATGTAGCTTGGCTGCCCCCATATCCATGGGCAAGCACTAGGGTTTGCTTCCCACTGCCTATGATCTTTGCGTTCATGGCCATGATATGAGAGAGAGAGAGAGAGAGAGAGAGAGAGAGAGAGAGAGAGAGAGTTAAGCTTATGGGCGATGTTAGTGTTAAGCTTGTGGGCTCTTGGAATTAATATATATACAAGAGGTTAGAGAATACAAGAGGTTAGCTACAGGGGGGGACAGTAGTGTTAAGCTTTTGAGAGAGAGAGAGAGAGAGAGAGAGAGAGAGAGGCAGGGGAGGCAGGATTGTAGTGTTAAGCTTGTGAGCTATTGGAATATACAAGAGGTTAGCTACAAGTGCAGAAAATTGAGAGAGAGAGAGAGGTTAGCTTTCTCCCAATGACAGGACGTTGCGGGCACCGGCGGAGTTTTTTATGAGATATTAAATATTAGTTAGTTACATCAGGCTTACCCAACAAGGATATAAACATATTTCCTCCGTTTTCCACTCAAATTCAAGAATATACGAAATCAAATGGTACTTGTAACATCGCGATCTTAAAACACATGTTATCATTTTGAATATTATCGGTTTCATTAAAATAAATCATAGTTTGATATAAGCAGGATTCAAAAAAAAAAAAAAAAAAAAAAAAAAAATATATATATATATATATATATATATATATATATATATATATATATATATATATATATTACATTAAAATTATAATTCTTTATGTGAGTTGAAGAATGGCAACATGACATCAACACCAGTAGCCGATTGTTTTGGAAAAAACAGGGAGAGAATCTTTTTGGGGGAAAAAATTAGGTCATGATAATGACCTTAACAATAATTTAACACTTTTGGGGAGCAGAGAGCATGGAGTCTCGCGCACTAAAAGCCACCCAATTTTGGAGTGGTTGCGTGCACAAATTCAAACAAATCATCTTGTTGATTGTCCTTTTGGAAAATTATCTCTAATCCCCCGAATTTCCGCGGGAAGAATTTAGCCCCTTGAATTTCATAGAAGATAATTTGACCCCGAATTCTAAATAAATTATTTTAAATTCATTACTTTTCTCTAAAAATCTGACAGGTTTATATGAGAGTAGGATGACATTAGTGTTGATTTAAGCATGTCTAATTAGTTTGATTTATTGATAAATAACTATTTTATTTATTCAGCGTACATATTTCATAGATGCAAGTGGATCAAGGATCAAGTTAGCTTTAAAAGAAGAGTCTAAACAGTGTGGTTCAAGTTAAATCAAGAGGCGATTTGCCTAGCTCAAGTGATAATTGAAGCTAGAGCACCGACTATTTATATTGTTGTTGTTCTTTATATTTTTACAAGTATTAATAATAAGCTTATGATTAAGATGGTTAACTTTTGAAAGCTCCAAGATCATTTTATCATCATACTTATTTTCAAAACTCATGCATGTCACAAATTATTTGAGTAGCAAATATTTAACTTTTGTATCAAAAACTTTTTGCATTGCACATGTTTTCTTAGATTAAGGGAGAAAAACGCTTTAAATTCTTTTCTTCATATGTGGTCAAAAGCTGTTATATGAGAAGCTTTTGAGTTCTGAAAATTATCCATGTAAGTTTTCCATATTTGAATTTCTATATGCATGTCTTAAATTAATGGAGAAAGGCACTTGAATTTTTTTTTTTTTAAAGTTATGTTGTCAAACTATGTCGTAGAAAGTCTTCAAATTTTGAAAGTTATTCACGACAACATTAATGGGTTTTTACGGCAGTTTAAAATTGCCGTTAAAAAGCAATGATGGTGGTTCAAAAATCTCCATTTATCCAGACGAAGTTAAAATTTCATGACGGTTTCTGACTGTCGTCAAAGCAAACATGTCATGGCGATTAATAACCGTCACGAATACATGGATTTTTCATGGTGATTTTCTGTAAAAAGCGCCATGAAAAGTTAACATTCAACAACGATTATATTTATAACTGCCATTAAATATCTATGAAAATTTTAACATTTCACGGCGGTTCTATAATAATTACCGTGACAGGTTATATTTCACGATGTTTATAAATACAACCGCCTTGAAATATCTGTGAAAATTTTAACCTTTCACGACGGTTCTTTAAATAATCGCCGGAAAAGGTTATATTTCACGGCTGTTATTTCTAGAACCACCGTGAAAAGCCTTACTTTTTTTAAAAAAATTAAAATAATAGATTACAAAATTGCATAAACATTTATACAACAACAGATACAAAATCATAATTTACAAAATTTTGTTGTAACAAAACAAACAACAAATACAAAATTAAAGAAATAAAACAAAAATAGATACAAAATCACATAAACTCTATCCCTATGCTCAAACTCTTGAATCACAAATTATAGAATAAAAGATAACAGATTACAGAATTTAAAATAATAGATTGTAGAATTTAAAATAACAGATACAAAATTTAAAATAACAGATTACAGAATTACAGAAACATTTATACAACAAAATCATAGAACTCTTGAATTCTTGAATTGTAGAAACAAATTACAGATACAAAATCAAAAACTCTTAGTAAATATGCTCAAGCTTCTAATAGTCCTCAGTGAGAGCTTTTGAATTCATGGCCATTGGAGGGCTGATGATGTTGGAAGACTTTTTTCTGCATCCAGTAGATATAATTGTTTAGGGACATCATTGAAGCTGAATCACTTTTGTAGTAGAGGGTGTGTGTACATGTGTATATATATGTGTATGTGTATACATTTATATATGTGTGTGTGTGTGTGTAAGTACATATATGTGTGTATGTATACATTTATGTTGGTATCTGCTTAACAGAAATCAATCTGATAACTAATCAAGATCACTGAGATATCAACAATCTAATTGGCCAGGTCGGCAAATATCAGGTGGGAGGTTTTCCGTTCAATAGAACGTTCCTTAATTTAAGAACCACCTTTCAATTTCCTTTCTTGGTTAAACACCAATTAGACTGAATCTAAATCAGTCTCGATATGCTGTAAAGTATATCCCCTGTATAAATGACTTAATCCACTTATATAGTATTTGGAGTGAGGTACGCTTAGAGTGAATCTCCTTAAGACAATTACGTCCCCGCACCGGTGCTAACGGGATAATGGACGCTGGTCTCCCAAGATACAACACTCCTTCACGGTATTTGGATAGCACTACCAAATCACCGTACGGTCGAACCGTAGTCAACCAGTACCTACCACAGGATCGTTGAAGCAGCGGGACAAGGACAAATTTCAAATGAATATTTGCCTTTACTTTGGAGTAACACCCACTGTTGAGGACGAAGGAAGGTTGAAGAATATTCTTCTTCAGAAGTCTTAGATTCAGACAACAATTCTATAAAAGAATCTGTTGAATTTTCTAAGCCTTCTTTCAGAACGAATTTTGCAGAATCTCCTTTGGAAGTCGCTTCGGAAACCGAGTTACGGATTTCCCACTTCCCTTTTGGAAGTCACTTCAGAACTCCACTTCCCAGTTCAGAACGCAGAAACTTAAAGTGTTCAGAACTCAGAGAGTGAGAGAGAGAGATTTCGCTGTTGGTGTTGGTGTTGGTATCTTTCAATTGAGAGATGGGAGCGCTTTATATAGCGCTTCAGGAGGAGGGGCCAACAGGTTCGAACCCAACGAAAGGTTGCAATGGTTCGGTCTGAACCGTTGCAACGATTCGACCCAATAGTCGCACCTGTTGGCTGTCCAACAGTTGCGACCATTGGCTGTCCAACTGGAGCTTTGGATCCGGATAGCGGGTCGGGTCTCGGAGCGGAGCGGGTCTGGTTCGGGTAGCGGAGCGGCCCATACCCTTAAGACCCGATTCAAAAAGAACCAGGCCAGGTAGGGAACCCAAACCAGAACCAGAACCAGAACCCGGACCCGAGCCCGAGCCCGGCCCGGCACCGGCACCGGCGCCGGCGCCGGTCGGCCGCCGCCAGCGCGGCGCGCGCGCACGCACGTGCGGGCATAGATCCCTCCTTTTCGCGCGCGAAAACTCCAAGTACCCAAGGGCACGCCCTTTGTTCTCAATTTTCTCTATTTATACACCACAAACTTCCATCCCACGGCCAATGTGGGACTAAATGCTTTTAGCTACCTTTAGTCCCGTTTTGGCTTTGAATTAGGCAATCTTTAGACTTGAATATCTCATTCATTCGAAGTCGGAATTGAACATGTGAATATACCACGTTCATCCCCAATGGAAGGAGAACACACTCCAACCATCATCCAATTGATTCGATCAACGGATCTCGCCATAATTCAACTCAAAGATTCATACTTATATTCTTCAATTCTAACAATCCCCCACAATAAATGGAGATTCAAGGAAATGACACACAAAGAGACTGACTCTATTGTGAAAGGTACTTGAGAAAAGAAACTGCATAAGGATAGGTGAACTAGGTCTTGAACTTTTCATAGCGAAAGCTTTATCGGACTTACTGGCTAATCAGTGAACTAGGTCTTGAACTGTTAGCCGTTAGTGTAAGCCAAGTCAACAAGCTTCACACAGTGACTTTCCAAATCAACTTTGGTTCTCGGTTGTGTCCGTTTTGGCCCTGAACATTCTTGGTTTCAGAGAGTATCTTTAGGGAATAACAGCCTCCATAGAAATTCCCAAAGAGCCGACCCAACTCTATACTCACATAGGTGATGGACCTATTAAGAGTAGTCTACTCTACTCCACTTGTTTAGTAACAAGATATAGGCATCATTAAAAGTGTTAAGCTTATCCTTAATCCACTTGTAGAAAAGCACTTATGTGCACCTTAGGAATGGACTGGAGGCAAACTCTCAAGTGCTTACTTGCTGAGTCAATCATAACTAGTTTTTCCTCTTGAACTTAGTCCGTGGGATCTCCAGTCGCTAAGTGAGGTTTTCATTAAGCTGACTCGGTAAGGTTAGGCTTTTAGACCCATTCTCCTCGATGCGCAGTTTATACGCTCTCCACTTAAACCTTTAGTAAGCGGATCCGCTAAATTATCTTTTGACGATACAAAGTCAATAGAGATAATTCCATTTGAGAGCAACTGCTTCACGGTATTATGTCTACGACGAATATGTCTAGACTTACCGTTGTATATAATATTTTGTGCCATAGATATACCTGCTTGATTATCGCAGTGTATACATATAGCGGGCACTGGCTTTTGCCATAATGGTATATCTTCTAAGAATTGTCGAAGCCATTCTGCTTCTTCTTCAGCCTTATCTAAGGTTATGAATTCCGATTCCATAGTGGAACGGGCAATATATGTTTGCTTAGAAGATTTTCATGATACCGCTGCTCCTCCTAAAGTAAATACGTATCTGCTAGTTGATTTTGATTCCTCAGAATCTGCAATCCAATTAGCATCACTGTATCCTTCAAGTACAGGTGGATACTGTCCATACCTCAAGGCATATTTCTTGGTATGTGATACGTAACCCAATACTCGTAGTAGAGCGGTCCAATGTAGATCACTAAGATTACTAGTGTATCTACTTAACTTGCCTACAACGTAAGCAATATCAGGTCTAGTGCAATTCATCAAATACATTAGACTTCCGATAATCTGAGAATACTCCAACTGGCGTATTCCAGTTCCTGTATTCTTATGAAGGTGGACGTGTGGGAGAAAAGGATTTGTATTCTCCTTTATCCCATGATCCTTGAATCTTTCTATCATCTTATCCACATAGTGAGATTGAGATAGACTGATTCCATCTGGTGTTCTGGTGATTTTAATTCCTAAAATTACATCAGCAACCCCCAGATCATTCATATCAAAACTGTTGGATAACATTCGTTTAGTGGACTTAATAATTTCAATATTAGTCCCAAGTATCAACATGTCGTCTACATAAAGACAAACAATGATACATGCATTTCCAACTCTTTTAGTGTACACACACTTATCACATTCATTGATAGTGAATCCATCTTTGATCATGACACTATCAAATTTCTCATGCCATTATTTTGGAGCCTGCTTTAAACCGTATAAGGATTTTACTAATTTACACACCTTGTGTTCTTGGCCCTTGACTTTAAATCCTTCAGGTTGCTCCATATATATCTCTTCATTTAATTCACCATTTAAGAATGCAGTCTTGACATCCATTTGATGGATATCAAAGTTGTGCAATACTGCAATTGCAATTAACATCCGTATGGACGTTATTCTTGTTACTGGTGAATAAGTATCGAAGTAGTCAGGTCCTTCTTTTTTCAGTTGTTGGAATTGAAGAATATAAATGCGAATCTTTGAGTTGAATTATGGCGAGATCCGTTGATCGAATCAATTGGATGATGGTTGGAGTGTGTTCTCCTTCCATTAGGGATGAACGTGGTATATTCACATGTTCAATTCCGACTTCGAATGAATGAGATATTCAAGTCTAAAGATTGTCTAATTCAAAGCCAAAATGGGACTAAACTGTTGGAATGCCAACAGTTGCGACTGTTGGATTGCCAACAGTTGTGACTGTTGGGTGCGTCAGTTGGGCAGCCAACAGTTGTGACTGTTGGGTCGAAAGGTTGCACCCTTTCGTTGGGTTCGAACCTGTTGGCCCCTCCTGGAGTGCTATATAAAGCACTCCAATCTCTCAATTGAAAAAATTGTTGGTATTCTGCTTAACAGGAATCAATCTGATAACTAATCAAGGTCACTGAGATATTAACAATCTAATTGGCCAGGTCGGCAAATATCAGGTGGGAGGTTTTTCGTTCAATAGAACGTTCCTTAATTTAAGAACCACCTTTCAATTTCCTTCCTTGGTTAAACACCAATTAGACTGAATCTAAATCAGTCTCGATATACTGTAAAGTATATCCCCTGTATAAAGGACTTAATCCACTTATACAGTATTTTGGAGTGAGGTACGCTTAGAGCGAATCTCCTTAAGACAATTACGTCCCCCCGCACCGGTGCTAACGGGATAATGGACGCTGGTCTCCCAAGATACAACACTCCTTCACGGTATTTGGATAGCACTACCAAATTACCGTACGGTCGAACCGTAGTCAACCAGTACCTTCACAGGATCGTTGAAGCAGCGGTGCAAGGACAAAATTCGGATGAATATTTGCCTCTACTTTGGAGTAGCACCCACTGTTGAGGACGAAGGAAGGTTGAAGAATATTCTTCTTCAGAAGTCTTAGATTCAGACAACAATTCTATAAAAGAATTTGTTGAATTTTCTAAGCCCTCTTTCAGAACGAATTTTGCAGAATCTCCTTTGGAAGTCGCTTCGGATTCCCACTTCTCGCTGGAAGTCGCTTTGGAACTCTACTTCCCAGTTCAGAACGCAGGCTTGCTTCTGCTTCAGAACTCAGATAGAAAGAGAGAGAGTTGTTTACTTGGTGTGTTGTAGTTGGTGTGTCTTTCAATTGAGAATCTGGAGCGCTATTTATAGCGTTCCAGGAGGGGCCAACGGGTTCGAACCCAACGAAAGGGTGCAACCTTTCGACCCAACAGTCACAGCTGTTGGCTGCCCAACTGACGCACCCAACAGTCACAACTGTTGGCAGTCCAACAGTCGCAACTGTTGGCATTCCAACAGTTTAGTCCCATTTTGGCTTTGAATTAGGCAATCTTTAGACTTGAATATCTCATTCATTCGAAGTCGGAATTGAACATGTGAATATACCATGTTCATCCCTAATGGAAGGAGAACACACTCCAACCATCATCCAATTGATTCGATCAACGGATCTCGCCATAATTCAACTCAAAAATTCGCATTTATATTCTTCAATTCCAATAATCCCCCACAATGAATGGAGATTTAAGGAAATGACACACAAAGAGACTGACTCTATTGTGAAAGGTACTTGAGAAAAGAAACTGCATAAGGATAGGTGAACTGGGTCTTGAACCTTCCATAGCGAAAGCTTTATCGGACTTACTGGCTAATCAGTGAACTAGGTCTTGAACTGTTAGCCGTTAGTGTAAGCCAAGTCAACAAGCTTCACACAGTGACTTTCCAAATCAACTTTGGTTCTCGGTTGTGTCCGTTTTGGCCCTAGATATTCTTGGTTTTAGAGAGTATCTTTAGGGAATAACAGCCTCCATAGAAATTCCCAAAGAGCCGACCCAACTCTATACTCACATAGGTGATGGACCTAGTAAGAGTAGTCTACTCTACTCCACTTGTTTAGTAACAAGATATAGGCATCATTAAAAGCGTTAAGCTTATTTTTAATCCACTTGTAGAAAAGCACTTATGTGCACCTTAGGAATGGATTGGAGTCAAGCTCCCAAGTCCTTACTTGCTGAGTCAATCATAACTAATTTTTCCTCTTGAACTTAGTCCGTGGGATCTCCAGTCGCTAAGTGAGGTTTCCATTAAGCTGACTCGGTAAGGTTAGGCTTTTAGACCCATTCCCCTCGATGCGCAGTTTATAAGCTCTCCACTTAAACCTTTAGTAAGCGGATCCGCTTAATTATCCTTTGACGATACAAAGTCAATAGAGATAATTCCATTTGAGAGCAACTGCTTTACGGTATTATGTCTACGACGAATATGTCTAGACTTACCGTTGTATATAACATTTTGTGCTTCTAGGGTTGACATAGCCTCTTTAAATGTTTGAGGCTTGCTTTCAATAGCGTATGCTATGAAATCTGGACCAAAAGATTTTGAGATTCTAGATCTCTGACTTCTTCTTAGTTCAGTTTCCGCATTAACAGTCGGTTCCTCGGGGCTTTCGTCCCTGAATGCCATTTCATCTGTTCTTTTCCCAGAAGTCTTATCTGCTTCCCGTTTGTACGGAAAGATGTCTTCAAAGAACACAACATCTCTAGATTCGATAATCATGTTTATATGAATATCTGGTATCTCTGATTTATGAACCAGAAATCTGTAGGCACTACTATTCAAGGCATAGCCTATGAATATGCAGTCCATAGTTTTTGCTCCCAACTTAGTCTTTTTAGGTAATGGTGCTAGCACTTTTGCTAGGCACCCCCACATTTTGAGGTAATGGTTGGAAGGTGTCCTTCCATACCATAACTCGAATGGTATAAGACCAAGTTTCTTGTGGGGTACTCTATTTAGAATATAATTTGCAGTTAATAGAGCTTCCCCCCACAAGTTCTGCGGAGCTCCAGAACTTACGAGCATGGAATTAACCATCTCCTTCAAAGTTCTGTTCTTCCGTTCAGCAATTCCATTCTGCTGAGGAGTGTATGGTGCTGTAGTTTGATGGATTATACCAAAATTAGCATATAACTCACTAAAATCATTTGATTCATATTCTCCGCCTCTATCGGATTTTAGAATCTTGATTTTCTTGTTGAGTTGATTCTCAACTTCGGTCTTATATGTTATAAACATATTTATTGCCTCATCCTTACTGTTTAAAAGATACACATAACAATATCTTGTACAGTCATCGATAAAAGTAATGAAATACTTTTTACCGCCTCTAGTTGGCATAAATTTCAAGTCACACAGATCGTTATGAATTAACCCTAAAGGTTCTGTATTTCGATCAATTGAGTGAAATGAATTTTTCGCCAACTTGGCCTCAACACAAATCTCACAATTGCGAATTTCTTCCAAGTTGAGTTTAGGAATATATCCCAGATTAGACAAGTTCTTTAATGACTTGTAATTTACATGCCCTAATCTAGCATGCCACAAAATAGGAGACTCAAGCAAATAAACAGAAGATTTTCCTTTATTTATAAGCTTTGGGTACAAATACACAGACTTTTTATCTACCACTGCAACATTGGTTTTAAAAAATCCATCAACAAGATAACCCTTTCCCACATACATCCCTCCCTTAGTAAGTACAAATTTATCGGATTCAAATACCATTCTAAATCCTTTCTTACTAAGTATTGATCCGAAGATCAAATTCTTGCGGATGTCTGGAACATGAAGCACATCATTAAGAGTAAGCTCTTTTTCAGATGTCCACTTCAGGATGACCTTGCCTTTCCTTCAACCTTTGAGACGGCTGAGTTTCCCATGAATAGTTGCTCATCTTGCTCCAGTATTTGATATTCAGAGAATAATAATTTCTCAGAGCAGATGTGCCGAGTAGCCCCAGTGTCTACCCACCAATCCTTATTGTTGGTTGTCAGATTCACTTCTGACACCACAGCTGAAAGGCTTGGCGACTCATGGTCGGTCAAGTTTGCCTGTGGATGGCTCTTCTTATTCTTTTTGAGGCGGCTGCGACATTCATTCGCCTTATGCCCCTCTTTGTTGCAGATGTAGCAAGTTCCTTTGAAGCGCATGTTCTTGCCTTCTTGGACCTTACCTTTGTACCCCTGGGAAGTCTTCTTCCGCTTTAAACCTTTGGAAGTAGACGCTTTCCCTTTGAGTCTTTGATCACATTGGCTTTTGCTTCATAGGAGTTCTCACTGCTCCTTTTCTCGGACTTTCTGTTGTCCTCCTCGATTCGAAGCCTCACAATGAGATCTTCCAACTTCAACTCCTTTCGCTTGTGCTTCAGGTAGTTCTTGAAATCTCTCCACACAGGTGGGAGTTTCTCCACAATAGTAGCCACCTGAAAAGTTTCAGGAAGAATCATACCTTCGGTTTCTATCTCGTGCAAGATAAGTTGGAACTCTTGCACCTGACTGATTACAGTCTTGCTGTCCACCATTTTGTACTCTAGAAATCATCCTACGACGAACTTCTTGGTACCAGCATCCTCAGTCTTGTACTTCTTGTCAAGACTGGCCCATAACTTCTTTGCCGTTGTGATAGGACTGTAGACATTGTAAAGAGAGTCATCCAGTCCATTTAAAATATAATTTCGGCAAAGGAAGTCACATTGAGTCCATGCATCAGTTGCAGGCTCTGGTGGATCTTCTTGCAGGAATCTGGCCAGATGAAGAGTGGTCAAGTAGAAGAGCATCTTCTGTTGCCACCTCTTGAATTCTGTGCCATAAAATTTTCCTGGCTTCTCCGGCTTTGGGTTAGGAAGTGGAGTTGGCATCAAAGCTTGCATGTTTGGTGCCTTACTTGAGCTATCTTGATTTGTCTCAGACATTTTCTTCAAGTTCTTAAGCAGAAACAAACAATCTTAAGACAATTAACGTAGCGCTCCGGATTCTCAATTGGAAACACACCAAGTAATTGTCTTAAGATTGTTGGTATCTGCTTAACAGAAATCAATCTGACAACTAATCAAGATCACTGAGATATCAACAATCTAATTGGCCAGGTCGGCAAATATCAGGTGGGAGGTTTTCCGTTCAATAGAACGTTCCTTAATTTAAGAACCACCTTTCAATTTCCTTCCTTGGTTAAACACCAATTAGACTGAATCTAAATCAGTCTCGATATACTGTAAAGTATATCCCCTGTATAAAGGACTTAATCCACTTATACAGTATTTGGAGTGAGGTACGCTTAGAGCGAATCTCCTTAAGACAATTACGTCCCCCGCACCGGTGCTAACGGGATAATGGACGCTGGTCTCCCAAGATACAACACTCCTTCACGGTATTTGGATAGCACTACCAAATCACCGTACGGTCGAACCGTAGTCAACCAGTACCTACCACAGGATCGTTGAAGCAGCGGGACAAGGACAAATTTTAAATGAATATTTGCCTTTACTTTGGAGTAGCACCCACTGTTGAGGACGAAGGAAGGTTGAAGAATATTCTTCTTCAGAAATCTCAGATTCAGACAACAATCTATAAAAGAATCTGTTGAATTTTCTAAGCCTTCTTTCAGAACGAATTTTGCAGAATCTCCTTTGGAAGTCGCTTCGGAAACCGAGTTACGGATTTCCCACTTCCCTTTTGGAAGTCACTTCAGAACTCCACTTCCCAGTTCAGAACGCAGAAACTTGAAGTGTTCAGAACTCAGAGAGTGAGAGAGAGATTTCACTGTTGGTGTTGGTGTTGGTATCTTTCAATTGAGAGATGGGAGCGCTTTATATAGCGCTTCAGGAGGGGCCAACAGGTTCGAACCCAACGAAAGGTTACAACGGTTCGGTCTGAACCGTTGCAACGATTCGACCCAATAGTCGCACCTGTTGGCTGTCCAACACAGTTGCGACCGTTGGCTGTCCAACTGGAGCTTTGGATCCGGATAGCGGGTCGGGTCTCGGAGCGGAGCAGGTCTGGTTCGGGTAGCGGAGCGGCCCATACCCTTGAGACCCGATTCAAAAGAATCAGGCCAGGCAGGGAACCCAAACCAGAACCAGAGCCCGAGCCCGGCACCGGCGCCGGCACCGGCACCGGCACCGGCACCGGCACCGGTCGGCCGCCGCCAGCGGCGGCGCGCGCGCACGCACGTGCGGGCATAGATCCCTCCTTTTCGCGCGCGAAAACTCCAAGTACCCAAAGGGCACGCCCTTTGTTCTCAATTTTCTCTATTTATACACCACAAACTTCCATCCCACGGCCAATGTGGGACTAAATGCTTTTAGCTACCTTTAGTCCTGTTTTGGCTTTGAATTAGGCAATCTTTAGACTTGAATATCTCATTCATTCGAAGTCGGAATTGAACATGTGAATATACCACGTTCATCCCAAATGGAAGGAGAACACACTCCAACCAACATCCAATTGATTCGATCAACGGATCTCGCCATAATTCAACTCAAAGATTCATACTTATATTCTTCAATTCCAACAATTTATACGTGTGTGTGTACATATATGTGTATGTACATACATATATATATATTTCTCTCTCTGTGTGTATTTTTATGCGTGTGTATATGTATATGTATGTTTGTATACATGTATATGTGTGCGTGTCTACATGTATGTGTGTGTACATGCACGAACTCAAAAAAATAAGTTTAAACATAATACCCTCTCTGCGAAATATATTTCAAAATATATCTCGCTCACTCTCCTCGAATTTCATTCAATTCCTCATCTGAATATTTTTTTTGGTTATTAAACTGCAAACATATTGATTTATATGTGATAATTTTAATATATGCTAATAAAAGACAAAAATTTAAGGCAGAGGATTATACCTTTATAAGAATGGTATTCATTTGAGTGATCTCAGCATAAACTGAATTATGTAGTATCCATACATGATACCATCGGGTGTTTAAGACACTACAAGAATTGAAATTGTGTTAAGTAAAATTTAAAATGTTATCGCCAATTTTCGAAATAATTATCAGAATCCTCTTTCACAAAGATTTTTGCTTTTTTCCTGATTGATTTGTGCTACAAACATAGAGATGGCTCTTTTCGTAAATTTCAGAAAATAAATAAGAATATTAAATAATATTTTTAAGTAGAAGTAATGAAAAAGATATATACAAGTATTATACACTCACATATTAATCATTTCACGAATCGGTTCTCGGACATTACGCCGCAAAGATTTAAACCATTAATAATTAAATATCTCTTAATATTTCAACTGTAACTTTATCAAGACACTTAATACGGATAGGATTGTCGACACTCTCAACAACAAACTTAATAAACTCTTCTACATCATTTTCATATTCGAAAGTTAACTTATTAGCAAACATCTATTTTGATCCACATTCATCTAGTGTAGACATCATATACTAAAAAATTGAATTAAGAACAACAAACATAACATGTAAATAGTTCAAATTGATAGTTAAATTCATCACATGTACACACACACACACCACAAGCGCACCCGCGCACGCACGCACCCCACCCCACCCCCCCCCCCCCCCCAACACACACACACACACACAAACACAAACACACATACCTACACCACCACCTCCTACACCACCACCCCTACACAACCCTCCCCTCCTCCCCACACATACGCACACCACACACAACCCACCACCACCAACTACACTACCACAACCACCACGTACACACACACACACACACCCCACCACCACCACTACACACCACACACGCGCCACACATGCACACATACCCCTACATGCGCGTGTGCGCACACACATTCCACCACCACCGCCGCGGCCGCCATCACCGCCACACAAACAAGCATGCCACACACATGTCAGGATAAAAAATAAGTTTTTCACCAACTTTCAAGGCAACAAACACCCTTAGACAATCAATCAGTCATCTCCTTACACCAAAAGCATTAAAACAGAAGAAAATGAAAACAAAAGAAGGAAAAATGTAAGAAGGGACCATTTTGTTTCAGTATTCTAAAATTTTCTATCTTGCTATCAATAGGTCATTAAAAAAATGAAAAAATGAAAAAAGAACTAACCAAATAAAGTACAACAAGAACAACCACAACAAAAAGAAAGAAAGTACACTTGAGAGAGAGAGAGAGAGAGAGAGAGAGAGAGAGAGAGATGCGTAGATGCGTCGTGAGAGGGGGGGAGGGGGAGAGAGAGAGAGAGAGAGAGGGTTAGATTGACATGTAATGTAGGAGGGAATTTCGATAAGTTCCGTAAAAAGTATTTTTCACGGCGGTTATTTTAACTAATCGTCGTGAAAGATCTAAATGTAAAATTCATTAATTTTAAAATTGCCATTACATTTTGAATTTTTACGACGGTTCTTATAAAATCATCGTAAAAAAAAATTCATGAAGATTATTTTGAATAACTGCCGTGAAAGATCTAAACTTAAAATTTATCAAATTTCAAAATTGCCACCGCATTTTGAGATTTCATGGTAGTTTTTACAGAAACTTAGTAAAACATATATTTTACGGGTGTAAGCGTTTATTTCAAAAGTCAGTGGGTTTGAAAGAAAATCATCTCAATACAAGGAGTTGGGAAGAATTTCCCCCCTTTGTTTTCTTTAATCTCATGTGCGTCTAAAGCCGGCCTTTTTGGCTACCGAACGCTTAATAATTTAGTACTATTTAAGTTCACAACAAAACCAAGAAATACCTTTTTGCTGACAGGTACATTGTGGTCCCCTAATCAACCAAGGATTTTTAATAATTATATAGTTATCCAATTCATTATTAAGATAATCTCCCCTAAAATATAATTAAATCATGATTGATAAAAACTAAACCAATCATCATAAGTTTATAAACAAAAAAGATTCAAAATTTGATTTCTAGGTCCAATTAACAATAGTTATACATAACATCTTAATACAATTGCTATTTTTATTAAGCTATGTTTTGCTACGACATTATTAATTGATTCAAGATAAATTGAGGTTTTGAATTAATATGAGTTCCTATATAAAAAAAAAACTATATGTAGGATAAGAATTAGTTGACAAAAAAGGGATCAATTTTAGTTAGGTATGCCTTTTTTTATTAATTGCTAATGGATCATATAGATATTATAAGTTATACATGACAGATTAAATTAATATATTGCACTGGCTAACAACACATAATCTCCAAAACACACCTTTTTGCTGGTGGATGCATCTCACTAGAATATGGTTCACATGTCATCATACAAATTTATATAAAGAGACAACCATTGATTGAGATATAATAAAAATAAAAGGCCAATGTCTCTAAATTATTTTTATTAGAAAGAGAAAAGTTAATTTAGTCGTTTTAGAATGAGCCATTACTGTATTATTCTATTGTAGAAATAATCAACAATTCATCTGCAATTCTGACCAATAAAATAACACAATTAAATAAACCTGTTTGGTTATTAGGGTTTCTAAATTGCTGTTTATTTTAACTTGTAATTAGTGGGGATAAACTGCTGTAATTTTTTAAACTGTAGATTCATTAGTCAAATAATTTTAGAGTTAAAGAAAAATTCACCAAAAGGACATCTTGTTTTTTTAAACTACGAAGGCTTAACTGTAAGAAAACTACAGTTTAAAAAACTTAATCTCAACTGAGAATTTAATTAAGACTCAAATTACGAGACACGCACTGAAGTGAATCGGTTAATAAGCATAAAATCTAATTCCAAAAGAGAACTCTTTTTAGAGTTTTAGGTCTAATTTTATTCTAACCACGAACTGCAAGATATTTTCGTAGAAAATAAAATTAAAACAATAGAAAAGTTAACTGTGTGGAAGGAAATTAAGCTGAAATATAGATAAATGAAATGAAGGCCATTATTATTCATTTAGGAGTTTAGATAGAAAAAATACATAAATAAGCAAATAATCATTCTCCTGCTTCTAATAATTTTTGTGTGTGTATTTAGGCTACAACTGGGCCTAATCCTTGATGTTCCCCATTCAAAATTCGATTGGGCCAAATGGGCCCAATCTCTACTTAACTATTTTGTTTCAAAAGAATTTTCCAAGACTTAATTTCATAAAACTACCATAAATTTTCACACAATTTTAAAAATACAAAAAACAATCTCTATAATTTTTTTTTAAGAATCTACCATAAAAAGATACATTTCATAGTAATTTATTGTAATTATCAAAGTATATGATAGTTTTTTTTAAACTGAGAAAAAAGTTCACGGTAATTTTAGGGTATTGCGTCAGATTTTCCCTTTTGAAACATGGCTTGAGAGTTGAGGCCTCAGTGGTGGAGAGTGGCGTTTAGGGGTGCCACCCGATACGGATTATCCGCGGATATCCGCATCCGAATCCGCCTCCAATCCGATACGGATATCATTTTTTCACATCCGTCAATATTCGTATCCGAAAGGTAGGTGCGGATACGGATATGATAAAAGTAATATCTTATTCGTATCCGATCCGATATCCGAATGTTGCGTGCTTCATAATGATATCGGTATGGAGAAGACTATTCTTCAATGGAATAAGGTATTAAATTTTGATATTTTTGAGTTGGTGAAAATGTAATAGGAAAAGTATTCGATTCTTGCAAGAGCACCAAATGATATTTTTAGTATTTCTACATCAACCATGTCATCCGAATCGGTATTTAGCACCGGAGGACGTGTAATTTATTGTTATAGAAGTCAAATGACAATGAATACGATGAATGTATTGATATGTACACAATAATATCATAGTATGTATCACATTTAATATTGTAGTAGATGAGATAAAAAGTAATATAAATATTTCTGTTTAATTTATCTTTAACCATATCTATTTTTAACATATCCGATTAGTATCCGCATCCGATCCGCTAATATCCGATTTATATCTAATATCCGATTTTGACGGATACGGATATTATTTTTTCACATCCGCAAATATCCGTATCCGTATCCGTATCCAAAGGTTGGGTGCGGATATGGATATGGTAGAGGTAATATCCGATCCGTATCCGATCCGATGGCACCCCTAGTGGCGTTGCATGGTGGAATGCTGACATCCTTCCACTGAGAAAAGTAACTGAAACAATGGGCTTTCCACTGAGAAAAGTAACTGTAACAATGGGCTGTTTGGATTCAAGGAGGTGGGCGGAAGTGAGGAAGTAGGAAGTAGGTTTTTTTTCCTTGTGGAAAGTAAGAATTTGTGTGTATCTTTTCAGATATTTAGATGGTAGTTAGAAAGGGCCTGTTTGGTTAAGGGTGGAAGTGAGGAAGTGAGGAATTGAGGAAGTGATAATAATTCCCTTTGGAACTTGGGAATTGGTTAGTAAGTTTTCCGGTGTTTGGATATTGTTGGGAAGTGTGGTTTGAAAAATATTTTGTCTTTTCCAGTATTTGAATAGTAATGTGAAAGTGGAAGTGAAAAAGTTGACCACAATGTTGATCGTAAAATAATATTAAAATAAAAATTAATTTAGAAAAATAAAAAGTGGACTGTAATTAGAATGCAAGTGAGATTTATATGATCAAAAAATTAACTGTTTTGTTCTACAACTTATTACAAATGAGATTTACATGACCACAAAATAAACTGTAGCACTCTGGAAGTGAGGAAATGATTGTGTAAAAGAGAAAAGAGAAAAGGAAAAGGGGTTCTCTTATTTTCCTTTTCCGGTGTTTGGATAGATAGGGAAGTGAGCAATTATACTTCCCTATTTCCTTACTTCCGTCCACTTCCTTGCAACCAAACAGCCCCAAAGTGAAAGTGAAAAACTATATTGTATTATCCGGTGTTTAGTTAGTAATGTGAAAGTTGAAGTGAAAAAGTTGACCGTAAAATAATATTAAAATAAAAATTAATTATGGAAAAAATTGGACTGTAATTAGAATGCATGTGAGATTTACATGACCACAAAATTAACTGTTTTGAGTTACGACTTATTACAAATGAGATTTACATGACCACAAAATTAACTGTAGCACTAGGAAGTGAGAAAATTATTGTGTAAAAAGGAAAGAGAAAAAAATAAGAGTTCTCCCATTATCTTTTTCCGGTGTTTAGATGGACAACGAAAGTGAGAAATGACACTTCCTCACTTTCTCACTTCCGTCCACTTCCTTGAATCCAAACACCTCCTATAGCAAAAATAGAATAAACTTTGATTTAAAACACATAAATTAAGATAAAGTAAACTCTCTTCAAATCTTTCTGAATCACATAAACAGATGTTAATCAAATTGTCAAAATCTAGCATCATGAAACTTTTGATCCCTGTCACCAGTCTAGTTACAAACAAATTACATGGCTAAAAAGTTCAAAGAGCCAAGACCTAGTTCCTACTTTGTTCTGGTCAAAAGTGAAAAAGCAATAAAACCAATTCCTATTTGCTTCTTTCATCGTGAAGCAACAATAATAGTATAATTAGATGCTAAGATCAATTTTTTCCCCTTAATGGATGTAATGATGGAGTACACGCACAAAGAGCTCAACGAGACAAAAAGTTGAAAAAAGTAGTATATGGATTAAAAAAAACGTGCTATTTGGATTTATCTTTTGTACTCAAAATGAGCTGGAAAGAGAGTGAAACATGAGGTACTATCTTAAAAAAAAAAAAAAAATGAACAAGAATCAGAACCGGAACGGCTGACCCCAGGTTCCGGTTCCTTTTCCGATTCCGGTTCCTCTGACCCCGTAATCTAGATCCGTCAGTTTCAAAACCGGGATCGGGCCAGTACCCAAGTTTTGACGAAAATTCTGATTCATCACGAAGACCCGAATATCTTCTCACAGACACCGCCAAGCGTTTCTTCTATTGGATCATTCCTGAAAGTCACTTACGAAAGTCCTCGGAAACTAGAGTGAGCTAGCAGAGTCTGCTCGCTCTGAATGGTCATAGCCACCGTTTTATATTCAACTTCTAAATCGACACATCGGAAAAAAAGACGATAAAACTTAGACTAATTATCATATAGCGCTTTTTAATTGGTGGGTAGAAACAAAATTACATATAGAAATATGATATTTGATCAGAAAGAGCATTAGCATACTGATAACAAAGTCTACTGATTTTTGCAATCAATACTTATTGATGGCTTTGCTGTTACATTAAAATTCTAAAATTATGATGATAATTTAAAAAAATATATTTATATTCTAATACTATTGTGAATAATATTTACTGGCTATGAATAAGTCATGCATACGGACGGTTAATGCCATGAAAATCCAATGCTCTCTCAACTGTGACATCCCGGTCGGCTTTAGATTCTTAAGAGCTCCGCTTATTCACAGGTTGTCAGATCGAGTCTTGTGTTAATATTTTGCCTTATTTTTAAGAGGAGATGATGATCCAGAAAATCTAATTGAATTGAAGAAGAAGATAACTTGAAGCAGAAAAAGCAAATTAAGGTGAACCAGTTTTCTTTTCAGGCGATTGCGAGTTTACTTATTATGTTAGGATACGAACTGGATTAAATATTCAATGAAGGTTTGTTTCTAAAGATTAAAGGATGTAGAATCCTTCTAAATAAAAGAGATCAATTTCTAAAAGAATTGATCAAGATTCTTCAACCATCCAAATGCCTAGATCATCTCATTGTCCAAATAGGAGTTGTATTATAAAATCCTATAAATAAAGGTTATAACCAAGTATTGTAATTGCCTCAAGCAAACTGATCTTAAGGGAAAAAGGTGGAGAACACTAAGCAGATCAGAAAAAAGCTAAGCAAAGAGAGGAGCAAGGTGAAGGTGCATAGAGATAAGGTACTACTCTTGTAGTCTAAAGCATAGATTCAAGGGTCTCTTTCCGTGGACGTAGCTCAAGTTTGGGCCGAACTACGTTAAATTCTCATGTGCTTTTGTTTTTTTACTTTTTTGTCTAGGTATTGCTAATTTGCTTCACAATAGTATTTTTTTTGCAAGTACTGGTCATATTGTCAAGTTCCGCAAATATCGATCCTGAGATTAACAATTGGTATCGTAGAATGTCAATTTCATCACAATAATTAGTATCAGAGGTAAAAGTTGATGAAGGGCGATATTGCGAAGATGGAAGTTCAACAAAATTTGAGGTCGAGAAGTTCAATGACAACAAAAGAGAGTGAAGGCATTTTGGTGCAACAGGGTATTCACAAGACCTTACAAGATAAGTCAGCAAAACATGCAGGTAAGTGAAACGAAGATTGAGAGGAGATGATCTAAAGACATCAAGTACGATCCAACTATATTTCGCAGACGAGGTAATGTACAACGTGATGGATGAAGAAATGATTACAGGATTGTGGTCAAGATTATAGACGTTGTACATGACGAAAAGCCTCTCTAACAAGTTGTATCTCAATAAACAACTATATGGATTACGCATGAACGAAGGGACAGCGGTATTGGAGCATCTAAACTTCTTCAATAAGGTCATCAACGAGCTTTTAGCTGTTGATGTCAAGATCGATGAGGAGGACAAGACGTTGATACTTTTCGGTTCGCTTCCAGAATATTATGATCACATCATCACCACCATGCTCTATGGTAAGGAAACTCTTATCTTGGAGGCGGTTACGTTAACTCTCTTATCTAATGAGATTAGAAAAAAGTCAAATCAAGAGGAGTAGACAAGATCGAGTTTGGTGGTCACGGGAAGGAAAGGAAAAGGAGAAGGAAAGAAAGGTCTGGGTTCGTCAAAGGTGTATCACTTTTTTCATAGGAAGGTTATTGGAAAAATGACTGCAAGCATCGACAGGAATAGTTGAAGAAGAAAGGGAAAGCTACGGAGGCATGCGTAGCATTGAGCGGTTTAGAGGAAACTGAAATATTAATGGCTTCCAACGAAGATAACACTTTTCAAGGTAAAGGTTGGATATATGATTTAGATAGTATGGTTCATGTATGTTTCCAAAAAAAGCTGTTCAACTCCTTAGTTGCAAAGGAGAAAGGGATTGTTAAGATGATGGATGGCTCGGCTTGCAAGGTCATTGGCATGAGACAGTTAATGTTATAGAAAGAGATGGGACGGTGTGTGTACTAGAGGTGATCCAGTATGTCCTGGAGGCATGCTACAATCTAATATCCATATGCTCGATGAAAAAAAATGTCGGATTTAAGTGCAACAAAGCATCATTATAGTTAGCCAAGGAGATAGCATAATCTTGAAAGGAGAGAAGTGTGGATGGTTATACAAGCTTAAGGATGAAAACTCAGCTCGAGGTAGAGTTTCAAGGATAAACTTGGAAGGGAGTTCATCGCGAGGTGAAGCTTCAAAGAAGATTGCAACGGGACTTGAACCGAGTCAAAGTGTTGTGGGAAGGAGAAAGGACACATTCGGACAAGGCCCGAGATGGCTAAAGGTATGGCGGCAAATCAGCCAAAGGCCCCCGAGGAGAGGGGCAGGAATGAAAGGCTTCACAACACGGTTATGACCAAGGAAAGAATCAAGGTATTAATTCGAAATCTCAAGTTATTTTACTAAAGACTGGGAAAGTAAGTCAAGGTGAAGATTGTTAGGATATTGACTTGTTTTCAAGAGGAGACAATTGTTCAAGAAAATTCAATTTAGTTGGAGAAGACGATGGCTAGAAGCAGAAGAAGCAAATCAAGGTGAAGCAGTTTTCTTTTCAGGCGATTGCGAGTTTTCTTATTCTAGTAAGATACGAATTGAATTAAATTCCAATACAATGAAGGTTTGTTTATAAAGATTAAAATGTTTAGAATCCTTTTAAATCAAGGAGGTCAATTTTTAAAAAAATTGATCAAAATTCTTCAACCATCCAAAGGTTAAGATTATCTCATAATCCAAATAGGAGTTGTATTGTAAAATCCTATAAATAAAGATTATAACCAAGCATTATAATTGTCTCAAGCAAGTTGATCTCAAGGAGAAAAAGGTAGAGAATACAAATGAGATAAGAAGGAAGCGAAGCAGGGAGAGGAGCAAAGTGAAGGTGCATAGAGAAAAGTAATACTCTGATAACCTAAGGTATAGATTCTATATGCTTGTGTATTGGCCTCTATATGCTTGCTATTGACAAGATAAAATTTTTTGGTAGCGGCAAGGTAAACATGTAATCCTAGAGTTTTAAGGTGTACACTCATCCTATACTTTCATATAAACATCATACATGGGAGGGGCCATGAAATCCAAGTATATAAACAATATGTGTACAAATGCAATACTAAATTAGTAATCCATGATCTCACTCCTAGGTGGTTAAACCTAATATCAGGAGCGTAGGCTCTGATACCAATTGAAAATACACCTAGAGGGGGGTGAATAGGTGTACTAGCTAATCTAAGACAAATGATACGAAATTAAAACTTAATTGCAACACACTATGTGTAATCAAAGAGTGTAGTCGAATTTTTTCCGTGAAGGGATCTGAACTATCTCCTCTTGATTCCTCTAAATAAGAGTTGAGGTGCTATATGAAGCTCTCTTGGTTCAATATAATTATGGGCACATACAAACTATATCTAGCATATGAATAAGAGCAATATAAAGTAATACAAGATATAAGAGAGATAGAGTTTAGAGATAGTGGATCAAACGCAAAACTTAGATATGTTTCGAGGTTTGAGCCACTGCTCTACGTCTCTGTCTTCACACAGAAGGATTTTCACTACGTCCACACAGGACCTCCCACAAAGGGAACCTCCAACGATCAATTTGCAATTACAAAGTTAGGAGTACACAACTTCTCTCTCCAACACAACCACCTCTACACAAAAGATAAGACACAAAGCTAAAACAATAATCACCTCTACACACAAAGTCAAAACAACAATCACCTCTATACAAGAGGGATGGGCACAAAGTCAAACAACAACTACAATCACCTCTACACAAGAGGGATAGGCATAAAGGTAAAGTAAAGAAGAGATTACAACTAGGTGATCACAATATACCACAAACAACTTTCCTCACAAAATTAAAATCCTATAGATAAGATAGAGATGATAGCTCAAGTGTGAGAAAACAAAGCATTTGGAAATCAAAATCACAAAGAAAAATACTTGAAAAAAATACTAATAGAAATAGAAATAAAGTTCAAAAACCAAATTTTCAAAGGCTATGATTTTTTTCAACCCTTGAAAACAAAATAAAAGATAATATTTGAGGCACAAAAACTCTTTTGAAACTCTTTAGAAAATGGGCAAGGTGGCACTAAAAACTTTTTCTCTTAAAACCTAAAACTTTGATTTTGAATGGAATTATTTTTTTGATTTTAATCCAACCTAATGACCCTTTATATAGGTTTAAAAAACAAATTTAGAATAGTTTACCAGATTTTAAAGAAATAAATTGACTCTTAAAATTCAACAAAACATGTTTTAAAAACATGTTAAAATTCAGCCTCCAGAAAATTAGCCGTTATTGTCAATCTGGCAGATGTTGGTCAAATTTGAGCACAGTTTCAAGCCTAAAACTGAGAATTTA
The DNA here is from genome assembly GCA_038442645.1 of Agave tequilana. Taxonomy (NCBI): domain Eukaryota; kingdom Viridiplantae; phylum Streptophyta; class Magnoliopsida; order Asparagales; family Asparagaceae; genus Agave; species Agave tequilana. Next base: position 60,128 of record JAVJIF010008576.1, read on the forward strand.
GAAATACATATATAGGAACAATTTGTAGATCCTTAAGTCTTCAATCTACTGCAACTTGAATCAACTCAATATCATTTCAGAGTAGAAAGTTATCAATAAAATACAGAAAGTTATCAAATCAGAAACTATAAATTATTTTCAAAATAATAAGAGATGTCAACCCAATATTTGACATCTTTAACATTTGAATTAGAAAATGATTATTGAATTGGAAATATAGCCCTGAAAGTTATCTTTAAAATGCAATTTAAATCATGTTATTTGAATATAATAATAAAAAGTTATGATAAGAAATCTAAAAGGGTGTCGAGCATATTAGCAGAACTAAAACTGGTTAAAATCCAAAACCCGATATATGTGTACTTGAAATCCAAAATCGGTTAAACTGAAAAACAAACGTATTGAACTTGTGTGTGTGTGTGTAAACTTGAGCATATCAACACTAGTCTATCTTACACAAGATCTAAATACAAACTAAATTAAACAAACCGAAGTCTTCTTGTAGGACTCATTCTCCAAGCTGACTCGATCCAAACACGATCCAAAGAGCTCGAATCTAACAGAGTGCGATGCGATCTTGACACGCGGGCTCTTGAATCTACATGTGTTTGCTCCAAAACTCCTTTGTTGAAGCTAGACACCTACTAATATCTTGATTAATAACTGAAACTATATAAACATAAGATCATTAGTACTATAACTACATGAGTTAATCATCATCAAAATTAGAGTGATAGGCCTTTGGGCCAACAATTTGTTAGGTGCATCTTGGTTTGATTGTAGCAAGAATATGCATCCATGAAGCTAAGGCGCTAGTGTCCCACCGTCGCCTCTACTACTTGATCGATCCTCAAAAGGGGATAACTGTCCTTTAAGCAAGTTTCATTGAGGTTAGTAAAGTCGATGCAGACTTTTCAATTTTCATTCTTTTTCTTCACGAGGGCAGGATTTGATAGCCAGTTTGGGTAAAACATCTCTTGAATGAAGCCTGCTTGGAGTAGGCATTCGACTTCATCGCTGATGGTACGACTTCATTCTTCGTTCATTTTTTTAGGCTTTTGCTTCACTATCTTAGCGTTCGTCTTGATGGAGAGCTTATGACAGATGATCTCGGGGTCTATTTTAGGCATATCGGTAGGAAGCCATGCGAATACATCTGCATTTTCTGATAAGAATTATTTGAACAATATCTTTTCATGAGGCTGCAGGCTTGAGCTGATTTGGAGGGTTCACTCTGAGCGATGTGAGTCTACATTGCAGGTTCGATCTTGCTGTCTTGGTTTTCCGACTCGATGGGTGAGTCGGGATCTCGACTTTCGCCATATTGTGATTCTTATTTATAAAGAATCCTCTTCTAGTTCTTATCCACAAGAGAGTCTTCGTTAGGTCTTGTTCGGGAGGTCCTTTGTGCCTAGCGGGATTTCTTTCGGGCTACTGCAGTCCTAGCTATCGCCTGGTCTCATCATGGAAACTCCGGAGTGATTCTTCAGGAGTGAATAAAATCAATGGTAGGTAGCTCCCTTGAGACTGGACGGAACGCTTGATAGAGGAGACGGTCATCGTTGGGCGTAAACTGCCATTTTGTCCTGATACTGTCAGAGATATAGGAGGGGGTCGGAGGTTCCAGAATAGTGGTCATAGATCGGCATTACGAACCTCTTCGGAAAGCAGAGTGTGATGATTTTTTCAACAGCGGTGAGTTGGAGGTCTCAGCCCGCTGTACTCCATCCCCTTTGAAAATTACTCGCTCATTTGGTTGAGTCGCTTCTAAACTAGATCTGTGATGTTCTCTATGTGAGGGAACTTTGGAATCTGGGAACGCTCTGAGTCCCCGAAATCCTCATTGTCACCTTGGATCCCCAACCAGTCATGCCTCGTGCTTCCAGTGGAATGCTCAGATTCCTGAGCGCGGCGGTGATGGAGGAGTTCGCACATTTCCTTCCACAGTAGGGGAAGATTGCGACTTCCATAGTGTCCCGACTTGTTTGAGAAGTCGCGTCTGGACACAGGTTATTGTGTCTTTTTCATGAGCAGATGTCTCACGGAGTCGGATCATCTTTGTTTGTTGGTCCTCCATCTGCTTTCACAGGATGGAAAGCATCTGGAAGAGTTGCTCATTGTTGAGCTGGGCTCAGGGCCTGCATTCCCCGTGGCAATGCAGCATTTGAATGAGAGTCTTTGGCGTCAGAGATGTGGATGTCGGATAGATTGGGCTGGCGGTCCTCTGGCTCGGGTGCTTTGATAGTTTTTCCTTTCCTTTTGGAGGAGCGGGGGCAGCAGTTGTAACCTGGTTGACATCTTCCTGGGTAGAGCCATATCGATAGTGGGAGGTTATTTAGAGGAAGGGTATTAGGTGGAGAGAGATCCTTAGTATGGATTCAGAAGCTCTAAATGAAAGCATCAAATACTGTGAGTAATCTCCTAAGGAATTAATTCACGTACCAAATTTGTGAAGATGGTCAAATAAATCTCAAAAAAGTCAACGTAAATACAGAGAATTACATGAAAAACCCAAATAGGAGAAAACCTTGGAGACAGAGAAACTCCACTATAATCAAGGTGATTACAATGGTGTTCTCTGGCGTGCTAAAATCTCTGAGCTTAATTGATCGTCCCCTTCTTTGTTAGAAGGGATCTATTATTTATACAAGTTATGTCTGTTGGATAAGATTACGGAGTCCAACTCTGTTTGAACACCTGACCACTTATGACCACTTATCACCGAGGTGGTTAGAGCTAAGCTTCCAGGTTTGAATTGATTGGGAGAGAGTCCATCTTTATCTGGTCATCCAGCTGTTGATGCGGTTGATCTGTTCTCAAGCTGTAGCTTCCAAGTTCAAATGGAGATTCGACTTATAGATTAGGGATGTCAATAAGTGACCTTATCTCTTTCTTTTGACCATCTGGATTGCTCGGGATTTGAATTGAATGAGAACTCCCACTTGGAGGTTCTAGAAGCAACCACGTGTCGCTTGCCTCCTTGGTGCAGGATGGACACGTGGCGTGATCTCGAGGAGGTTGGAAACTAACTACTATACATACGTATTGCCTTTTGGTGGGGAAGGGACCCGGAGTGGGTGAAAACTTGGTCAAGGGGCTTTTCCAATGCGTTGCAAACTATGACGAGTTGTTCATTTTCCAGTGTGTTGCAAACTATGAGTTGTTCATATGGCAGTTTCAGATCAGAAGCCTAAAGACAATTTTCCTAATAAGATATCAGAGATGATTATTTATTTAATAAAATGGTCTCATACTTCTCATTTCCTCATGAGAGCCAATCAAGCAGCACCACGTGTTGTGCAGATAATTAATTAGATAAAAAATTAATATTGACATGACTCGATAAGGTCCAAACTCTCCCGAAGCCACTCTATCTCACTCCTCACCGCTAACAACACCCATGCCTCTGACATCATCAATACGTCACCCTGACCCCCTCCCTCCTTCACCCTATAAATCATCAGTGATCACACCCTCTCTCACCTTCTTTCGGTCACCGTCGGTCACCCTAAGAGCGCCTCCACCGCAGTTTTTTTGGCCCAGGCAATGTAATGGGGTCCACTTAAAATTTTACAAAAACATCCTCTACAATTGCGGGCCCCACACTGCCTGGGCACAAGCTCAGTCACGAGAAACCCGAGCTTATGCCCGGGTAAATTGAATTTTTCCTCAAAAAATACCCTGTTCTACCTTTTACCTGGGAACGGGTGAAAGTGCTCTAAATGACCCCTCACCGTCACATGCAGCAGTACTTCCTCATCATCACCTTCCCTGTATAGAGCCACATCAACCCGCCCGCCACCTCGGCCACCGCCTCTCCGCCGGCTGCACCACCCTCGTCACCTTCTTCAGCACCGCCGCCACCCACTGCCGCATGTTCCCCTCAGCCACCTCACCCCCGTTGCCAACCCTGAAAACGGTAACCTCACCTTCTACCCTTGCACCGACGGTTACGAGACCCGCAGCTTCCAACCTCCCGACCCACCATCACCCAGGCCAATGACGACGGGTCTTCGCCTCTCCGCACACAGCCACCGTGTGTGACCTGTGTCATCTACACCCTTCTCTTAACATGGGCCGCCGCTGTGCCACCATGTGTGACCTGTGCCACCGTGTGTGACCTGTGTCACCTCACCTCACCTCACCCTCCTCTCAACAGAAACGACCCCAAAATTACCGGCCTGCAACCGCTGCAGATCCACAACTTCCCCTCTTTCCTCACCTCTGCCACGTCGGATGGACTGTACGCGACGATCCTGCCCAAGTTCCGGGAGTGCTTCGAAAAGCTCGACCAAGCCCAGTCAGAGTCCAAGCCTATTCCGAGATCTCTGGTTTGACGAGCCCGAGCCCGAGCCCGAGGCCCTCGCGGCTGGCTTGGACTTGATCGCAGTGGGTCCAATTTTGGCGCCTGTTTCTGGATTCTAATTATTTGAACAAGGTAATTAAGAAGCATTGCATGGAGTGGTTAGACAACAAGGCAGACAAATTCCTGGTGTATGTTTCATTCGGGAGCATTTCCGAATATGCTTCAAATGGAGGAAATTTTGGAGGGGATGACGGCGAGGGGGGGGGCGAGGTGAACGGCGGCGGGGTTGAGGAGGTACCTGGATTTGGTGATGGAAGAGCGGGGAGGGGGAAAGCGCGTGTTGAGGAGATTGCTAAGAATGATGAAAATTGTTACTAAAATTTATTATTTATCATGTAACACATCTTTGTATGCATCTTAATATTCCTCCTAAATTAATTTCTCAAGAAGCATTTGTGTTCTTTCTAACTAGAAAATTAGGACTTCTTGTAATTCAAATCTACTTCTAATCATTGAGCCAAACAAGGTACAAGAGCTAATGGAGACTCTTTAACATGTTGCGCTGCTCGAAGGTACAAGAACTAATGGAGGCTCTTTAACATGTTGCGATGATTTCTACTCGAGAATTGGAGAAGAGCATTTGATGATTGAACCGTCTTGCGGTGCCCTAAGAGTCTTGTAATTTTCTTTCTTCTGAATAAATACTATTCATTAATGTAGATTGTTTCATTATATTATTGTTCAAAATAAAATGTGATTAATTTAACAAAGAGCGGTTAATAATTACCGACCCGTAATAATTTATGTTGGGTTTTTACCTATTAATACGAAACAATGATTGAATGAAGCACAGATACATTTATAACTCTGATCAATAAAACATAAAAAAAAGAAGAAGTAAAGAATGAGGAATAAATCAAGCTAGAATGTCAGCATGTGAGAGAGTAGACGAGTAAAGTGCTGCACTAAAGAATTAAGAGGCACTCTCGTGCAGGAACACTACCGTCCCAAAATGCTAGCCGTAGCTCCCCCTCGAGAGCCGGCAACTTGCGCTGCCGATGCACAGCTTGCTGGCTTATTCATTCACTTGCTCATGAACTTGCTTCTTCGTAAGAAGCGACTAGTCGCCTCCTTTTCTTCGTTGAAAGATGCTTAGCAAGGAGCGACAGGAGGGGAGAGAACGCAAACTCTATGGCACATATCGCCTAGCAAGTTCCCAGAAGAGACCGTCACTCACCAAGTCAACAACCAGAAAGATATCTTTCGTTCCGAGGCGCTAGATTCGATCGACGAATTCACCTACCAATCTGCTTTGATCCAGGAGAAAGTTCAATCAGCCACCTTTTTGGTGGAGGTTACGTGACCTACATCTTGGCCTTCACTTTTTGAAACTTCAAGGAGGTAGCACTGGTGTTTAGCTCAGATAGTAGTCTTTGCTTCCTTTCCCCCGCAGTACCTGAGACTCTCTTTGTCGATGTCCTCTTCATCACATGACTATTGGTCGACTCAACCTACCCATCATTCTACTGACAACTTCGCCTACATCCACTTCCTTTGAAGCAGATGGAGATGAGTGAAGCTCGGCCTAAAATCATGGAAGTCCCTCGGCTTAGGAATGAGAGCAATAAATGTTAGAGCTTAGGGAAGCTTACAGTACATGTAGTCTTGCTTCTGATACACTGCTTCTGATACACTGGCCAGACGGAAAGGCTACAGTGATGATGGAAGTCATTCCAGAAATTATTTGTGGAAGAATCTAATTGATCCAACTTTCTTTCTACCATGCTGATTTAGCAGATTTCATTTTCGTTTTTGATTGAGAATGTGCTGCGAGATTGCCAATCATGAGCAAGCAAGTGGGAAGACCGATCAAATTGGATGAGCATACAGTTAAGCTAAAAAAGGGGACATATGCAGAGGTGTGGATATCGATTTACGGAAGTCTCTTATGCCGGGGATCTTTATAAGAGCGACAGGGTCACTACAAGAAAAATGCCCTATAACAACATTAAAAAATGTCGCTATTTCATTAAAAAAAATGTCGTTATAGCATGTAGCGACATCACAGTGACATTTATGAAAAATGTCAATGTAGATCGCGTCCCTAAATGATATAGCAATATTTTGCATGAAACAGCACTACATATAGCGACATATTTTAATGTTGTAAAATGCTAATAAAAAATGTCACTGTACATAGAAAAATAGTTAAATGTAGCGACATATTTTAATGCCGTAAAAAATGTCACTATACGCATATCAACCAAATAACCACAAATAATAGAAACCACTAGCTATAGAGATTATAATCCACAAATAAATCTCAAATAAACCCAACAATAAAATGATACAGTCACAAAAATATAAAAAATAATCAACAACGATAAAACAATCACAAATATACTAGAAACTTTCAATTACAATTCAATGCCAATAATATTTCAATATGTCTAAAAAATACAACATCAGAATGTATCAATCAGTATTATCACTCAACCATGAAATAGAATCAAAGAACACTAGTGCGACAAGTAGGATGCAAGTACTGTTGATGCTCTTTGTGATGTGCCTTGGTTTGTTCCTCTTTCTCTCCCTTGGTCTCCTCTTGTGACGCAGTGATGGTTTTTTTTACAGTGATCTTCTCGCTTTTGTACGCTTCTCTTCTCTTCTCACTCTACACTAAAAGAAAGCAAGTTTTCAGATTAATTAGTGATCCATCAAAGTTAATAACACATCAAAGTTTTTTCAAGTGAATCACTTACAAGAAGACAATAAAATGGTAAGATTTGAGTCACTTACATAACTTGAATACATACTCCACTTACAGTCTGCAGATTACAAGTAATAGCATGCATTAGAAGACCAATATGTTGTATGCCACCAGTGTAAGGACTGACCTAACACTAAATGAGATTCGCTTGCATTTTTTATTGGTATAGTAACATGGTGAATACGATTGCTGTGAAGGAAACATACTGTGAGTTGTATGTGGATACTACTGTGTTTCTTTTCTCATTGCCATATTTTCAACAATTTTAGTTTCCTAGAAATTTAAACGAATAAAGGATCAAACATGATAGCCATATCACTAAATAAACATACATCCACAAAAAATGAAAAAGTAAGCTGTACTAATTGTATTTTACGTAAACCTGTAACCAACACTTGGGGGGAAAAAAGTTTTTTTGGAAATAGAAACACATGTAGCCTCTTCCAATCTGCCAGAACATGAGTTTCTTTATTTAAGCTTTATCACGCCCTCACAACCAGTTTTATATATATATGAAAATGTGTTTTTCTATCAAGGGTATCAACAACAACAAGTGATTCCAATATTTAGTTGCCTAATTGATTCTTGACTCTTTTTTTTCTGACAAACTTATCGTATTGGCTGAGCTTCCTACACAGTTGCTTATTGTGCGTATTGGCAACAACTTCATGATGAAATAAATAATTCACAGGAATGACAGCAGCAAGTTTTATCCCAATTCTTTGGGTTGGCTACATGAATTCAAAAGGTCATGATCCTATTGGGAATAGAGAAAAGGAAGCCACTGTGTCGGGGAAGCTAAAGCAGAGTTCTTCATTACATTATACAAATCTCAAAGTGAGTGTGTTTATGCATGCAAAAGAGAAATAATGGTTGTTACGTGATTCTGTTTGATTATATACCCCTACAGGGAGAACATACTTACAGGAAGGATGAACTGAACTTGAATGACTATCCTGCCGATTTGAATCACTTATAAGAAGACAATAAAAAGGTAAAATTTCAGAGCCATTAAAAAAAAAATAACGGGATTCTGATTGCTCATGTTTCATCCAAATATGACATTGGAATATGACAACAGGTTTAGGAATTGCATATTTGAAATATCAACCAAGAGATTCTATAGAATAGAGCATAACATATGAACATTTTATTTTACAGTCTAAAACACAAGACAAGACAAAGTTAATAATTCAACCAACCTCAAAGTTATCCTTCGCTTGACAGACGACACTCAAGGCTTGTGAATCACTCGTCGCTTCTGGAATATTTACTGCCGGATTTCTTTACTCGATGTTCTCCGGAATGGATTGCAGCGTTTCTCCCTCCTAAGAGTCATTGGAATCTAAGACAGCAAGAACAGTTTATCATGTTTCTCTATCGGGTATGATAGAAATATTTGATGCTAATAGAAAGTCATTATATGTCTCAAGTTTCACTTGGAATCAACAAGGTAAAGGATTAGGCATGTGTTGCATACTCTTGAACTTCTTCATTATAAAGTTTTTGAGTAGCATTTTGATTCTTCAAAACTTGTTCCAGCATCCTTTGTACTTCAGCAAGTGGGTTTGCTAATTCACCACTGTTTCGCACAGTTGTCTATTCTCCCTCATTGCATCCATGTCATCATCAATAGATGGCCCCCAAATGTCAGCAGGGGTAGGATCCAAGCCCATCCCACGCACAGAATCATGCCTCTCGGGCCCCAAAACTTGGGTCAGGCGGTAAGGCTGGCAGGAAGCGCTAGCTTCCATATCCTCGGGTTCTTGCAAAGCTAGCTCACGAAGTTTTGACTAGCATGAGAAGAGAGGAAGTTATCAAACAAAACAAAATCTCATAAACTTTTAGAACTACATTCAATAAAGAAATCAAGCTATCCAAAAAACCACAAACTTACAATAATTTTTGCAGATTCAGAGTCTACAATACTCCCATCTTTGCGAGTGTGTGCCAATATCCATATCTCATCTCGAGGCGGTACACAACCATCTTCTCTTTTCGGGCGCTAACATTAATACAAGAGTAATTAATTCTTAAGAAAATAAAATCCTATTAATCTTGATGAATTAATTTTACCTCTTCCTCATGAAGGCGGGCGATGCTCTTTGTGCCTAAAGTATGCCTCATCTTTAACGCTCTACGAGCATCTATATTTCGACCCCTAGTCATCCACAAAAGAGACACATGAAAAGTAGTAGAGACAAACTATAGCAAAAAATAGAAACAAAAAAACAAGAGAGAAACAATACCTTTGCTTCTTTTGACCTCTCATAGGATATAATATGCATCAATTGCTCCTCTTCAACCCTTGGATCTAAGACCCTTCCAGTATCATACTTCTTCAAATTACATTTCCACTGTCTCCATTTTTTGCCTAGTGACTTAAAAGTCCACTTCTTAGCTTTTGGTTGATCAAGTTCATATTGTTCCTGTAGCATATAACAAGAATTTAATTAAAAATAACCATGTTTAGTACATTTGGAAATATAATCACAGTTCAAATTATTATCAGTTTCAACTGTAAGAAGATAGATAACATCATTTGAAGAACATAACCATAGATTTCCCAGAAAGTAAAATCCTACCTAATTACGGAAACATAGTTTCAACGACATCAAATGACTACGTTATTTGTTCATATAGAAACTTTTATCTTCTTAAAAAATACAGGGAACTGTATTGTTATCTACTAAATGACCTACAAGGAGGTTGCACAGTAGAAACTTCAACACCATTTCCCTATTTTAAATTTAGAATCTGAGAAAATCTGCATAAATAAGCAAAAAAAAAAAAAAAATGATGCTAACAGAAAGTCACCTTTATCAATGCCCATATATCATTCTTCGTCTTTATTGGTATTTTACGACAATCGGTGTAGGTGAGTGGGAAATAAGAACCTTGTCGAGCTAAAGTTCCGAAATATGTGATAAAATCTCTGGCTAAATCCCCAACTGGTTGTCTTTTAGCATTCCACTTGATCTTCAGGCATACACCCTCAGGATGTCTTCTTAGCCTCCCAATGCCCCTTGTTACCCCTCTTCTTTTGTACCTATATCAACTTCAATAACAACAGTAACCAAACATCATCATTGAAGGAACATATTACATGATTCTTTTACCAGAATAACAATTGAGACAACTGAACATATTCATTTTTTATAACTTCATATTCCACCAATTCTAGTACTCACTGCTAACTGATGTCAGAAATAAGTACACTCCCCTTGTACATAGAAGAATATCCATTGGAGCTTGTGTTCATATTGGAAGCTTTTGTATTGACTGTTGAGGACCCTATTATTGGTTTCAGAATTTTGATAGCAAGATATTCTTGGTTAGAGTTCACTGTTAAGAGTGTAGATAACTTTCATTGAGACATTAATCGAACCATGTGGTGTAGACTATTAGCCATCCACAGATTTCATTAATTCTTTTTTGTTTGTTTTCCCTTTTTCCAAACAACCTAACTAACAGAAAACAACACCATTAAACAATAACCAGCATCAAAGTAACCAGTTTCACACAAACATAGCAACTTTGTAAAAGAAAGGCATGTGTGCTAACCTAGACAGGACACTCCAATTTCATTGCATTCGGAGGAGAGGAGAAATGCAAAGAGCAGGAGGATAAGCAGGAGGTTTTCTAAGTTACGGAGGCAAGGGAGAATTTTGAAGAAGTGAGGGGGTAACTGGGGAGGAAAAATGGAGAAAACTAGTACACTTTTGATTGTGAAAAACAATAAAGAATTAGTAAAAGAAACTATTACCTGAATTTAGTTGTTGTGGAGACTCCGGCAGTTCATTATCCTTCATTCCTACAAGGGCTGATGCATGAAAAATTTGATTTGCTTCTTCTGTGATACATGAGATCTCTGACGAATACTTTGGGCCTGTGAAGACTCTGACAGTTCAGTATCATCCATTTCCTACAAGGGCCGACGAACGTACAACTTTTGCTTCTTTTTTTGCTTGAGATTTTTGATGAAAACTTTGGGACAATATAGACTCTGACAAATCCTCTATTTCATTCATAGGCTGATGTATATACAACTTGTGCTTCTTCTGTGAAACTTGTGAATGGAACAATTGTTCATTTTTTGATAGATGAGAGAATTGCCCAATCCCTTGACTTAAGCATGGATGCAAAGGTGCAGTTTTACGTGATACTACAACTGCATAAATCAATAAAAGCAAGAGTCAGTCATAAAAATGAAATACTTGATGAAGGATTAAATTACAAAAAGGAAAAGATTTAGAAAAGGTCCACTCATCTTTTAATGTAGAAAAGTGGCCTTAATGATTTTATGTTCCTTGCACTAACCACTTCCTTGATTGGCCATGGCCAATGCAAAAAGCATAATCACAATAAAAAGATTATATTTTTTATGCAACAACAAAATCACACACTAATTAGTCCACACAAATGATATCAGATGATGCACATGAAATCATCATATATGACACAACTTAGATGATATATAAGACACAATAGGCATGTTTCATCAAGGGACCAACATGCTTGATCCTATTATAGCTCTTGCGTGAACGAAAATGTTACAATTGTGCGCCCAGAACCCCTAAATTATTGTATGAATAGAATGGTGGAGAAGTGGGATGCCAGTGCAAGTCTAAACATGAAAATATGACACAATAACTAAACAATAAATTTCAGTCACTAGCACTCAAGTCTTGATAAATTTCAGTTACTACTTTAAAAGTAGACATTACATAAATCAGCCTTGATAAATTTCAGTAACTGCATTCAATATTCATGCTGTTGATGTCATGTAATGCAAGTTTACAATCTTGTTATCTCTTGTAGTTTAACTTAAAACCTACACATTTCAAAAATTGGCAACTTATCATATTTGATTCAATCAAAATAATAAAGTGACAATCGTTGAAGCAATAGCACATGAATCATCATAAATTCTATTTTTGATGACAAAAATCAAGATGGCATGTCTTTGAATAATAAATGAAACCTTCTAGCAGAGAAGCTAAAAAATAATTGAAAAGTATCTTTATGCTTCAATGTCTTCTTCCCACTAGTTCAATTTGTGTAAAGCAGGAACTGCTATTCTGTTAACATTAAAAAGGAGATTGAAGAAGAAGTATAAGGAAAATAGTTCAAATTCCCCTACAGGAAAATTACTCCCCACTTAATTAAATATGTGACACTAATGGGCTATCTCAGCAAGAGATCTCAACAAGAGATCAGCTAATGGGCTATCCCCTATAGGAATTTTTTTGAGATATTTCAACAAGAGATCAGCTAGAAAAATAAGGACACTAATGGGCTAAAATCCACAAACACATTCATCTTGAAATTAAACTAAGCAAACTAGAAAGGTATCAAATTGGCGCATTTTAAAATTAAAACTAAGAAAAGTTTAAGACATGTGACCTCCAATAGAGTTTGATGTTGGCTCTTGGAGAACTCGCGAGGCTTCCCAAGTGACGTCATGACTGTGAGTAACAACAAAATAAATAGCTAAGTTGTGAAATATAATGAAAATATATAGTAAAAAATAGCTAAAAGAACCAGTTAAGCATCAAATCATGAAAGTTATAACCATTACCTACAACATCTTATATCAATTATGAAAGAAATACAACAGTTCCAGACTAAAAATACCAGTTGAGCATCATCGTCATCCTCATTATCATCATCCTCCTCCATATCATCATCATCTTCTTCTTCTTCATCTTCATCTTCATCAACAACTTCATTATTAACAACAGGAACATCAAGATTCATTACTAAGCTTATTTTAACAGTGGTTCCTTCAACTTCCCTCCTAATCCAGCCAACATTTTCCTCTTCATGAAGTGTTATATATGGTAAACTTTCAACAATGTGTGTTTGTCTATGCAAATACAACCAAGTGTCATCTGGATTTTCTTGTCCATACATATCATAAAAGTCACTAGGCTGATTTTTTTACCACAACATGCCAATTGGTGTCAATAGTGTTGGCCCAGAGGCCCTTCACTCTAGTTTTGGTGATAATTAACTCATGTAGTTATAGTTTACTAATAATCTTGTGATATTTAGTTTCAGATATTTGATCAAGATATTAGTAGGCGATTAGCTTCAACAAAGGTGTCTTGGAGTTATCACATGTTGCTTCAAGAGCTCGAGCGCCAAAATCGCATCTAGCATGTGTCAATAGATTCTTTGACATAAAAGACTCGCTCAATTTGAAATGCAAGCACAAAAAGATCATCTGAGTATATTGCTCGGCTGAAGTTCACACTCACGAAATCAAATTTATCTTTCTTGCATCCTCTACCATAAGACAAAATATCAAACCATTTGCACTTGAAAAATACTACTTTTCGACCAGTTGTATATTCAAGTTCAATAATATCATTTAATACACCATAGTAGGTAACACCTGCAGTAGTTACTACAACTCCACTATTCTGAGCTTTTCTTTTATAGTCAATATCATTAGTATGTAATCTAAAGCTATTCACAAGGAAATGCTTATACCTCCTTGCCATTATGTTGGGGCCACGAGCTAGCCACCTAACACCTTCATGCACGTCAATGCCTTCAACCTAATTAAGTAACAGTAATGTTATTTGCCTTATATTAATTATCTAATTCATAATGAAAACATAGATTAATGCTAAAATACAACACCTTATACTTGCATAATTTTTAAATCTTTTAGGAAAGAGAGACTTGTGAAATTTATCCCTTTCTCCTTCCTGAATATGAGAATCCCTTCTAATTATGTTCATGTACTCTCTACAAGTTAGAATAATATAAGTTCCAAATAGATTTATTTTACCAAATAAATAGAAGGAAACAACAAAAGTCATGTGTCTTACTCAAGGAATAGAGTAATTGAGGACAACTGAAAAGGACATAACGATGAGCTTGCATCCAAGTAGTTCAATCTAGCGGCTGTGGCTCCATTTTCCCTAGAGAACGACCAACTTGAGAGAAAATCAACAACTCTCCATGGAATCTAAATGCATTTTCATCAAAATTCCTTGTGGGTTGGTTGAATCTTGTCTCAACACTATCTAAATATTTAGAGCAAAATGTCGAGCATTCTTCTGCTAAGTATCCTTCTGCAATAGAACCTTCAGGGTAACTCTTATTATGTACATATGACTTGAGAGTGCGCAAGTATTAACATTTAATAAATAGAAATGGTCAAAATATAACAGTAAACACATGACATTTATAGACTCAAATGAAAATCTAAAACTTAAATCACATACCTCTCGATAGGGTACCTCCACCGATATTGTACAGGTCCAGCATGTTTAGCCTCACCTGCTAAATGAATCGGCAAGTGCATCATATATCGAAGAAGGAAGGTGGAAAGATTCTTTCCAAATGGTAAAGTGTTAGTACAATTTGAGATTCTAGATGCTCAAGATCGCTAATACGACAAGCTTTGGAACACAATCCTTTGAAGAAGCTGCATAGTTCGGTCAAAGCTGAGTGCACATTCATTGGTAGAACTTTCCGTAAAGCTATGAGAAGTAATACTTGTATGAGAATATGGTAATCATGGCTATTCATTCCTGAAATCATGTGCTCATTTCCTACACACATCGTGAAATGTTGGATGCAAAGCCATCAGGAACCTTCACTTGTTATAAAATCTTGCACAAAATATCTCTCTCTTGATGACATTGAGAAGCATGCAGCTGGTAAATACTTCTTATTACCTTCAAGTTGTCGAAGGTGAAGTTCATTTCTTGTTCCCAAGTCTTGGAAATCAAGCCGACCATTCAAATGATCCTTTGTTTTTCCAACAATATTTAACAACGTTCCAACTATACTATCACAAACATTTTTTTCAATATACATCACATCTAAATTGTGACGAAGTAATAAGCTCTCCCAGTATGGAAGGTCAAAGAAGATGCTCCTCTTCTTCCAATTGTAGGGTAGTGTTGTTTTAGACTCTAGATTTTTTTTTCTTTTGGTTCCAACCTTGCTCTTTTTCTTCCTTCCAAAAATGTTTTTGAATCCTCGCAACTCATTTAACACATCTGATCCAGATAATGGAATAGGAGCAAGTCTCAACTCTTTCTTACCATAAAAATCCTTTTTATCATATCGGAACTTGTGCCTGGTTGGTAGGAATCGACAATCACCAGTATAATATTATTTTCGAGAAAAATTTAAGTAACCAGAGCAAGTGTCCTTATGACAAGAATGAGAAGCTAGACGCCCTTTGGTGCTTCATCCTGATAAGTTAGCATATACTGGAAAGTCACTGATTGTCCATAATATTATTGCACGCATTTGAAACATCTGATTGGTTGAAACATCAAATGTGTCAAAACCAACTTCCCACAAACACTTAAGCCCCTCTATTAATGGCTGCAAATACACATCTATATTATTTCCAGGAGCAATCGGACCAGGAATAAGTAATGAAAGCATGAAACTAGACTGCTTCATACACATCCAAGTGGCAAGTTGTATGGCATGAGAATTACTGGCCATATGCTATGTCCCTTATTAGCGGTCTTGAAAGCATTAAAGCCATCGGTGGTTAATCCAAGCCTAACATTGCACGGGTCTGTGAGAAAGTCGAATCATAACAATCAAAATGCTTCCATGCTTGTGAGTCTGCAGGATGTCTTAGCACTCCATTTTGGTGCGACCCTCTTCATGGTTTTAGTGGAAAATACCGTAAGACTTTCTTAGGAAATTTTCTTCTTTTTTGAAGATGAAGACGGTTCATACCTTGGAGCATTGCATGTAGAACACTTAATTTCATTTGCAGAGTCTTTCCAATACAACATAAAATCAGTAGGACATGTGTCAATTTTCTCATAGTCAAGGCCTAACCCGCTAGTGATCTTCTTGAGTTCCTAATAGGACACCGGCAATGTATTACCCTCGGGTAGTGCCTCATTCAACAATTCAAGTAACATGGTACACGACTTGTTGCTCCACCCACCAAGGCATTTTATGGTAAATAATCTAATTATAAAAGACAACTTCGTAAACTTCTTACAATCTGAATAAAATTCTGTTTTATTTTCTTCCATCAATTTATAAAACTTCCATGTTTCTTCACTAGGACCCTCTCTAACTTCATCTTCCATAATATTTTTTTCCCTCTCCTTTAATATTTTATTTGTATTGTATTATTAAAAATAAATATACTATTGACATTATATTGAATTTGCTTCTTACATGTTGTGGAGCAGACTAGATTTGACCAACTTGTGTAAGTTGTGTTTTACTTCTTGGTTACTTCTTATTGTATGGTTGATTGTGTGATAGATCTAAGAATTGTTCCAAAAAAGAGGGTTATTATTTGAACCCGTTCTTTGCTGTCGACTCACACATGCAGTTGGTTATCAACATAAACATTGTTACTTTGTTTTTCTTGTTATCAAAAAATGGAAGAGAAAATGCAAAGAAATAATAAAAACGGCACCAAAAGATCAAGGAAAAGGCTTCCATATCACTAGGAGAGCAATCCCTCCACATGATACCACTAAGAATGGGCGTAAATATGAAATATAGACGTATCCCTGCAGCTGCAATATATTATAATACTTTCTTTCTAAGAACAAAGGATAAATAAAATGCCCTAGACTTGAATATATATTACTCTAGCAAATTTTTTATTCAACAATTGTAAAAATTAAACATAGAATCTCCCTCCTAGAAGTAAAAAGTATTACACGGGACCTAACCCACTTTCACAGCTACAACACATTATCTTTATTAGGCATCCACCTATCACTAATAAGAAGAAAATAATATACCAATTAATATTGGTAATGTTGGTAACTAGCCGCCAAACTCTATAATTTGAGTGTACCGTCATAAAATACAAGCAAATTTACTTCCCAACCCTTTTATTTTATTTTTCTTTGGCAGTTTGATAATGATATCTTAAGACTTGTAGACTCTGAGTCTGGCTATTACTTGGTGACGTTGTCCACGAATACTTTTAGATTCCGATCAGATGATCCTCCTTTGCTGACGGCCTCAATGGCCTTCTCCTTCCACACCCCTGCTTTCCTGCGAATCTCAACTCCTCTCTCCCTTCCCCCAAGACCAAATCCAGGCACCTCTTCAGATCCTCACCATTTAAAATACCATCTTGATTAGCCTCGGCTCTCACCCAGTCCCCCACACTCTCTCTGCGAGCATCACGTTCGTTCCCTGGTCCGCCCACTGCGGCACCCCCACGATTGGCACGCCGCAGACCAAGCTCTCCAGCGTCGAATTCCACCCGCAGTGCGTCACAAAGCACCCCACCGAAGGGTGATTCAGGACTCTCACCTGCGAGCACCACTCAACGACCAGTGCATCATCATCTCCCTTCTCCTCTAGTTCCACACCTTCAATCCTGTTGTCTTTTCTCACCACCCACAGGTACGGCCTCCCACTCGCCTTCAACCCCTTCAGAAGTTCCCGCATCTGCTGCTCCTTCAACACTGTTAGGATCCCGAACGACACATACACTACTGATTTCGCCGGCTTCGAGTCCAGCCACTCCATGTACGCCCTCTCGTCGGGCTTGAACAGATCGAAACCGGGTCGGGCCTTCGCATTGTCCTTCGGGAAGGACTGCAGGATTGGGCCTACCGCGATCAGTTCTACGTCGCCGACGGCAGAAAGGCCTCGGCTTCTAGCTCGTCGAATGTGTTCACCAAAACCTTCGGCTTCTGCTTGCTCTGCTCGCGCTTCTTGTCCAAAGCCAAGAAAAGGTCCCTGATGTTCCCAAGGACCGCAGGAAACGAAGCAGCATCGGTTGTCAAGAACGAGGGCAGGTCACGGATTCGCAACGGTGGCATACCTGGTAATTCCACTGTCGACAAGGGGTCATTGCAATGTGCGGTTGCGAGCGACTTGCAGCCGCCGCGGAAATAGTGGTAGTAGATAGCAAAGACGGTAGCGGGCTGGATCCAGTACGGAGCAGACGGGATCCCCTTGCCGCGGGCCACGTCAGCAACCCAAGGCATGAAAAAGTTGTAGATCACGTAGTCGACGGGCCGGCCGTGGGAGTTTATCCCTGTTGCCAATAATCAAGGCACGATCTCCTCCAAGCCCAGTCAAGTTTGTTGGAGACTGTTGCCAATAATCAGGCACGATCTCCTCAAAGCCCAGTCAAATTTGTTAGAGGTTGTGGGATCTGATGGAGTTGTTAGCATAATTATAGGTTCTGTTGGAGTAAAGTTAGCTAAGTTAGTTGAAGGTGTGAAGGCTATTTAAAGCCCAGTTGCTGTAATTGTTTGTACAGCGAATGAAAAATAAATCTGAAGTTTCCTCTTCCCCTCAAAAATCAGTTTGCCTCTCTCGTTCCAGTTGCTGCTGCTAAAGATTTTCAGTTGCTGCTAAAGTTCCTTTGCAGGTCTCGGAGCTTCTCCAGCAACCAACATCTGGTATCAGAGCTACCGGTTAATGCCCAAGTACCTTCGTCTCAACACCATGGCGATGGTTTCAGGGTCCTCATCTTCGACAGCACCAGCAACAAAGGAGGGCGGAATCACTCTTCATTACCCAATGCTAACCCCGACAAACTACTCCACCTGGGCCATTAAAATGGAAGTTTTCATGGAGGCTCAAGGAGTTTGGGAGGCAATCGAACCTGCGGCAGGCGTGGCCGTGGACAAGAAGAAGGATAAACTGGCATTGGCATGCATCTTCCAAGCAGTTCCAGAGGAGATCTTGTTACAATTGGCAAAGTACAAGACATCCAAAGAGGCGTGGGAAAGCTTGAAGATAATGTACCAAGGGGTTGATCGCATTAAGAAGGCGCGAATTCAGACCCTGAAGAGCGAGTTCGAGGCCCTACGAATGAGGGACTCTGAGTCCGTCGATGAGTTTGCAGGGAAACTCACAACCCTGGCAAGCAAGATTCGAGGGCTTGGAGAGAAGATGGACGACGACGTGCTCGTCAAGAAGGTACTTGTATCTGTGCCTAAAAATTTTTACAGGTAGTAGCCGCGATTGAACAATTCGCGGATGTTGAAAAAATGCCAGTGGAGGAGATCATTGGCCGCCTCAAAGCTTACGAGGAGCGCATACGTGGGAGAGATGAAAGCAGCGGAAGCCAACTTCTCCTGACTCACGCTGAGTGGCAAGCAAAGAAGAAGAACAGACAGCCTGAACCTTCGTCGAACACCAAGCAAAACAACTCGACCAATCGAGAGCGTGGCAACCCTCTCGGTCGAGGTCGTGGGCGTGGAAGAGGAGGTCGAGATGGCCAGAGAGCTGCCCCTCAAGAAGGTGATGGAGGTCGTGATTCAACCAACCATAACAAGTCAAAGTTCAGATGTTATTACTGCAACAAAGTTGGGCACTTCGCGTCGGAGTGTTACAGCCGACGCAGAGACGAGGAAGCCAACTTGGCTCGAGCACAAGATGAAGAGGCCGCGTTGCTTCTGGGTGAGACTCAGGAGGAGTCTCCAGGGGTGATCATGCTTAACGAAGACAAGATCGTACCCAATCTACGTGCTGCAGATGAAGCACAAGTCGACTCAGACATGTGGTATCTCGACAATGGCGCGAGTAATCACATGACTGGCCATCAAAACAAGTTCAAGGAACTTGATCGGAGCGTCACAGGGCGTGTCAAGTTTGGTGACGGCTCGACAGTGCAGATCGAGGGGAAGGCTCGATCCTATTCCAATGCAAGAATGGGGAGCAACGACTACTTCCCGAGGTATACTTCATCCCTAAACTAAGAAGTAACATTCTAAGCCTTGGCCAATTGACAGAGGATGGGAGCAAGGTGGAGCTGTTCGACGACCATTTGAAGGTGTTCGACAAAAGGGGTGTGTTGCTGATGAAGGTCAGGAGATCTGCAAATCGCCTATACAAGATAGTGCTTCAATCTTGCAAGCCTATTTGCCTGTTGTCCAAGCTTGAAGATCCAGCCTGGCTGTGGCATGCAAGGCTGGGACACATCAACTTCTTTGCGCTCAAACTGATGGCAGAGAAGAACATGGCCATTGGACTTCCGAAAGTCGAACACCCAAACCAATTGTGTGAAGGCTGCCTCGTCGCCAAGCAAGCCCGACTCCCTTTCCCTCAGCAGACGAACTACAGGGCTGAGAGACGTCTACAACTCATCCATGCTGACTTGTGTGGACCTATTACGCCCGCAACTGCAGGAGGTAACAGATACTTTCTCTTACTCGTGGATGATTTCAGTAGGATGATGTGGGTGTTCATGTTAAAAGATAAGAGTGAAGCTTTCAATTCTTTTAAGAAGTTCAAATCACTTGTGGAGAATGAGTGTGATAGCAAGGTGAAGACACTTAGAACTGATCGCGGAGGAGAGTTCTTATCCAGAGACTTCACTAATTATTGTGAAGCTGAAGGAATTCAACGACACTTTACTGCCCCGTACACGCCACAACAGAATGGGGTGGCAGAGCGTCGGAACAGACCGTGATGGCCACGACGAGAAGCTTGATGAAGAGCAAGCAGGTGCCTGCAATATTGTGGGGTGAAGCAGTTAGACATGCTGTCTATTTGCTCAATAGATTACCGACGAAGTCTCTCCACGAGATGACACCCTTTGAAGCCTGGCACGGTAAGAAACCAAACGTCAATCACTTGAAGTTGTTTGGTTGTATTGCACACATGAAAGCTGCAGGTCCCTATCACAAGAAGTTAGACGATCGCAGCACCCCTCTGGTCTACCTTGGTGTGGAAGAAGGTTGCAAGGCTCATCGTCTCCTTGATCCTCAATGTGGCAAAGTCCATATCAGTCGGGACGTCGTGTTCGACGAAGCAGGAAGTTGGGATTGGAGCACGCCCGACGGAGCTAATCCAATGAGCTGGGTTGAGTTCTCCATTCAAGTTCCAGTTGAGGAAAATGCAACCCAGCCACCACGAAGAGCAGAGGAGCATCCAGCTGAGAGCGTAAGAGACGCGCTCTCACCATTGACGCACGGGACATCACCAGCGTCAAGACAGCTTGCTACACCAGAAGTTGAAGGCTCAACTTCAAGCAACACGCTCGCACCAACACCACAATCAAGTCAGCCAAGAAGAACCAAATCTCTAGCTGACATCTATGCAGAGACTACAGCAATGTCACCTTACCCAGACATGTTGTACTTGTCGGCTGAAGAACCGGCAAACTATCAAGACGCAGCTCTAGAACGGGAATGGCGTCAAGCAATGCAAGCTGAATTCGAAGCCATCGAGAAGAACCAAACCTGGGAGCTCACTGAGTTACCACCAGGTCACAGGCCCATTGGACTCAAGTGGGTTTACAAGGTGAAGAGAGACAACGAGGGGAAGATACTCAAGTACAAAGCAAGGCTTGTCGCGAAGGGCTATGTACAAAGACAAGGTGTCGACTTTGATGAGGTATTTGCCCCGGTCGCGAGACTTGATACTGTTCGATTAATTCTTGCCCTTGCAGCTCACAAAGGATGGCAAGTACACCACTTAGACGTGAAGTCGGCATTTCTTAATGGAGATCTCAAGGAGGAAGTGTATGTAGCTCAGCCCGAGGGATTCATCATCAAGAATCAAGAGGACAAGGTGTATCGCTTGTCCAAAGCTCTTTACGGCTTACGACAAGCACCAAGGGCTTGGAACCTGTGCCTTGATAACTGCTTGAAGAACCTTGGTTTCAGTAGGTGCACCCAAGAACAAGCAGTCTACACGAGAAGCAATGAAGATGGAGTGCTGATCGTAGGTGTATATGTCAACGACCTCATTGTCACAGGAACAAGTCCAGCTGCGGTGAGAAGTTACAAGCTACAGATGATGCAAGAATTCGACATGAGCGATCTTGGATTGCTCTCATATTACCTTGGGATCGAGGTAAATCAACAAGCTGATCACATTTCTTTGAAGCAAACAGCCTATGTTAAGAGAGTATTGAAGCAATTCGGGATGGAGGATTGTAACGCAACGAAGTATCCTATGGAGGCTAAGTTGCAGCTCAACAAAGATGAAGGAGGGACACCCATTGATGCAACTCAATACAGGCGTGTCATCGGGTGTCTAAGGTATCTAACTCACACTCGCCCAGACTTGAGTTACTCTGTTGGGATTGTGAGCAGGTATATGGAGAGGCCGACGACCCTCCACCATCAAGCCGTGAAGCATATTCTCAGGTACTTGAAGGGGACACCTGAATATGGGCTCGAGTACAGGAGAGGCCAAGGAGATGCAGAGGTGATTGGCTTCTCCGATAGCAACCTGGCCGGAGATGCGGATGACAGAAAGAGCACGACTGGTATGGCTTTTCTATCTGAATCAAAACCTAGTCACTTGGGCTTCGCAGAAGCAAAAGACCGTGGCCCTCTCCTCTTGTGAAGCAGAGTTTATGGCGGCAACAGCCGCAGCTTGTCAAGCACTGTGGCTCAGGAGTTTGGTGAGCGAAGTGACTGGTCGTTCACCCGAGCCAGTCACACTATTCGTCGACAATAAATCAGCGATTGCCCTGATGAAGAACGCTGTATTCCATGGTCGGAGCAAACACATAGATACCCGCTTCCATTTCATACGGGAGTGTGTTGAGCAAGGGCAGATCAAAGTCGAGTTCGTGCGGACTGAAGATCAGAGAGCAGACATTCTGACGAAGGCACTCGCAAAGCTAAAGTTCGCGGAGATGCAGCAGAAGCTCGGAGTTCTCAACCTTAATCGTGCCTAGATTAAGGGGGAGACTGTTGCCAATAATCAAGGCACGATCTCCTCCAAGCCCAGTCAAGTTTGTTGGAGACTGTTGCCAATAATCAGGCACGATCTCCTCAAAGCCCAGTCAAATTTGTTAGAGGTTGTGGGATCTGATGGAGTTGTTAGCATAATTATAGGTTCTGTTGGAGTAAAGTTAGCTAAGTTAGTTGAAGGTGTGAAGGCTATTTAAAGCCCAGTTGCTGTAATTGTTTGTACAGCGAATGAAAAATAAATCTGAAGTTTCCTCTTCCCCTCAAAAATCAGTTTGCCTCTCTCGTTCCAGTTGCTGCTGCTAAAGATTTTCAGTTGCTGCTAAAGTTCCTTTGCAGGTCTCGGAGCTTCTCCAGCAACCAACAATCCCGTCGATGACGGCCGACAGGCTCCGCGAACCGAGGGTTTTGAGCTGGGAAAGGAACGCGGTGATATCACCTCTGCCGAGGTCGAAGCCCTCGTCGTAGCCGTCGGAGAAGGGGACGTAGGCGATGTGGCCGTCGACTACTTCTTGGTCCGGGGAGTGGAGGTCGGGGAACATCTTGCGGTGGGCGGAGATGGAGGTGGAGAAGGTGATGCGAGCCCCGGTGGCGGCGACAAGGCGGGTGGCGAGGTGGATGGTCGGGTTTATGTGGCCCTGGCCCGGGTAGGTGACCATAAGGAAGTGTTGCTGGTGAGTTTGCTCCATTAATTTTTCTGCAGTGAGATTGTGCGCAGTTTGTTGGGTGATTTCAAGATTAATTCGAGCAACATTTGATTTATAGAGAGAGGAAGAAGATAGAGTGACGACTGCGGTGACGGGATCAAAGTAACAGAGTCGTGTGAAAATATTGAGTTCAGGTGAGTTCTTAGTTTCTTTGCACTTGGCCATCGAAGAAGAAAGAAAGAGGTTGGCAAGAAGAAGAGTTAGAAGTGACGACTGGGATGACAGCATGAGAAAGGCATTGTGATTTATATCTTACGGCGGCAGACCTAGGAAAAATCACTGAGGCGGCGGCAAAATATGCACATGAAAGCTCAAGTTTGGACCGCAAAAAATTTCAATGTGCATATTTTTTATTTAAGTAATTGTTTGCATTATCAAATTTAACAGTTTAAAGTAAAGCTTGTAGGCTTACTCAACACCACCAAGTAGGAAAAAACTCCCTACCATAGTGGAGGACATAAACTCTCATAAGAGAGAATAAAAACCTGCACACCGATGGATTGCAAGAACAACTTTCGTGAAACCGCTAAGTACTCTCCATGCATAGCCTTTTTTGCATCATACACCAATGAGTCTCTGCGAATCGCTAGTCGAGCTTAGTGGCCTCAGTATGTCGCAAAATTGAACAGTTGTATAATACACCTGTTAAAAATTAGTATTAGAATTATGATTATATAATACTAATTGTATTAGGAATAGAGATTTTCTTATTATATAATTGTAATGGCTATATATATTTGGATATTGGCCTCAACAAAAAGATACACAATTTTTAGTTTTTTCAGCTGATTTAACATGGTATCAGAGTCTATCAAAAATTTTCTTGGTTGATCGTAATTCTCATGCTATCCTCGAGTCTGTATTGAGCTGCGCTCACATAGCTCATGACTAGCGCCGTACGACTTTTTGGCGTGCACAGAATCAAGGTCTTCTCCATTCTTCAAAATATGTTAAAACCGGTTTCTTCTTCTTCGTTTGACATCAAAATTTTCAGATTTTTCAGTATATTTTTCAGATTTTTTTAATTTTCTCTTACAACGCAACATTTCGCTTGCTATGCTCCTGGCTGAGACCAAGTTCCCCGCATACATCGTTGCTTCGGCTTCATCTTCTTTTTCGACTGAGTTTGAGAATCTCTTGAAACATCTTCGTCTAACGAGTCTAAGGATCTCTTAGAACCTGATCCTCTTCTATAAAGTTTAAAGATCTCATAAAACTTGTCTGCCTTCTTTTTTCATCAACAGATTTCGCACTATGTTAATATACACCATGTTTCAAGGTAAAAAGGCACTATGAGTATTTCAAGTCTACTCTGTGTATTCTAAAGAGACTTATAGGCTCAAAATACACCTTGCGACACGTGAAAGAGATTCAGGTTAAGCTTCAAAAAGCTCTTCGTTATGATCAAAATTCATCTCCATCTCCTTTTTTAGTTCTCTCAACTGTTCGACATCTACCTCTCATTGTCCACACTCATCCAAACCTGACATTTAATCTATCATAAGTTTGTGAGGGAATGTTTAAGAACATTTTTTAGATTTATTTTCTTTTCTTTTTCTACCTTCTTTTAGAATCACAAATTTTCATCTATCACGAGTTTGCGGGGCGTTCAAGAGTAGTATTAAGATTAGGATTATTATTATTAATTGTATTAAAAGTAGGGATTTTTCATATTAGATAATTGTAATAGTTAAACATTCAGGCATTGTCCTCGTTAATAAGATACACAATTCTCAGTTTGTTTAACTGATTTAACAACACCATTTAGCGCACTTTGCAAATTTAGTTTGAAAATTTCTCGCCTACTGCAAATGGAGAGATTCGAACCCACAACCTCTCACAAGGGAAGAAATTGCGATGCTATTTAAGTAATGCTCAATTGGCTTATGAAGCGTATTGAGTTCTATAAGATTTCACTATTACTAGCCCAATAAGAATGTAAAGCATTTGATTTTATGTTTTTTTTTTTATTTTTCTAGCATAACATAGAAATCAAAACATAACCCATCATCATTTCTGCATGTTTGAGATAGATAGGAAGGGAGAGGGAGTAAATTAGTATTGTTTGAAATGTATAATAATATTAATTGAGAAAATTAAGGACAATTAGACGATTTTAGAAGGTTGAAAAGAAATTCCATTGACAGTAATCAAGAAAGAATAAGTATTTATTCAGATCTCTTTTGCGTTAGAAATTAAATACAAAAATTTTTCTATAATTTTTCTCTCAGCATTATGACATTTAACAAACATGTCATATATGTATAAAAAAATTTCAAATTTTCAGGAGGGTCATGGCTCCTGCTATCCCCTTATTGGTTCGGCTCTTATCTCTAGAAGCTCATCATTGCATTGGTGGGTGTGGTAGAGATTTTTCGCTGCGAATAATCGAACAGTTGATTCACATCACAAGCGAGAGTATGGCTTTGGTGTAAATACGAAACAATAAACACAACCCAGAAAATAGACGGAGATAAGATATTTTTATGTAGAAACCCAATTTGAAAAAAAAAACGTGGGGAGGAGGAGGAAGATTCACTATAATTCACCAATTTACAGAAATTACATATGCGTGTTGGTATTTCTTTGAGTTAGGATGTAATGGAAGGCAAGAGCTTTTAGTCTCTGTCTGCAAGGCCAACGAGAGTCCTTGGAAGTCCCTAGAAGTCCTTGAAAGTCTCCTCTCTTGCTCTCTTGGTGGAGAAGGAGATTTATTTGTATTGTGCTACTGGATAGAAGGCAGCGACGTAGCTGCACGATTTTCATGTGCGAATTTATTGCATCGGTCATGCTTGATGGCGTGATGGTTGAGATTGCATAGAGGGAATTTCGTAACTGTTCACTTTGAGTGCATGAGCGTTGTTGACCCAAAGGCCCTTCACTCTAGTTTTGATGATGATTAACTCATATAGTTATAGTACTAATGATCTTGTACTCATTTAGTTTCAGATATTCTACTAAGATCTTAGTCGGTGGTTAGTTTTAACAAAAGATTTGAAGTCAAATTTTGAAACTAGCACGTGTTGATTCAAGAGCTTGCGCTTCAAGATCGCATCAAGTACTCAAGAAGAGTCTAGATCATGGATCAAAATTTTAGACCAAGTCAAGATGGAGAAGAAGAATTTCATGAGAAGATTTTCAAGACTTGGTCAAGTGTTTATAAGTGTTAAGATTTTATTTTTAGATAAAATGTAAATGATAGATTAGTTGCGGATTGCTCAACCTCATATACATACACACAAAATTATATGTGTTTTCATAAGAATAATTTTGATTTTAGAAAATACCGTTTTGATTTTGAGCTTCAAAGTATACATCCTTATGTTTCCTGATTAGATTTCATCAAAACAATTTTATATGGTTTATATGTGTTTTGAATTTCATCCATACACATTGCTGGTTCAAATGTTTAGAAAACTTATTTGATGTTTCTATATCATGTGTTTAAGTTTTGTATTTATCAAAACTTATTTTAGAGCTTATTGTCAAAAATATAGATATATCTTTTATATGTGTATTGGATTCTATCCATACATACTATGCTTCAAAATTGCCTTGGGGCGGTTGACCGGCTAGTCGACGGACAATCCAAACAGTCAGAAATCTGACCGTTGGCCGGTTGACCGAGCAGTCGACCGACAGGCCATTCTGGCCTGTTCTGTACCCCAACGGCTATATTTCTGAACCCTATAAAAAGGGGTTCTGTTGGCTAGTTTTAATATGACTACGGAAAAGTTTTAGAGGCAAATTTTTTCATCTCTCTTAGGTTTTTCTCCACATGTTTTGGGCTAAAACTTTCATATCAAAAGGAGAGTTGTCAAAAAGAGATTTCTTGAGTTTTCCACCACTCTATCTATTTTGTTTTCTCACACAAGCCTAAGCTTTTCCATTGCCATATTTATCCTATAGGAGCTTTATTGTGAGAGTGTTTTTGGTGATCAAAGTATAGAGATCACCAAGATTTCATTATTGTATTTGAGGAGGCGAACTTGTGGGTTCGCATTGTGTAGAGTTCTTGAGGGAGCTCATTGTAGAGGTGCGGCCTCGACAAGCTAGTATGCTTGCGTGTGTTGTTCTTGTGGGAACAAGTGAGGGACTTGCGGGTCCAAGAGTTTTTGCGGGAGCTCGTTGTAGGTGTTACGACACCGCGTGATCTTGTGGGATCAATTTTAGTAGAAATCCTTCATAGTGTTGAAGGCGGAATGCAGAGCAAGTGTGCTCGAACTTCGAAACAAATCTCCCGTGTTTGCGTTGACTTATCTCTCTCTCTCTCACACACACACTTGTGTTTATATATCTTGCATGCTTTTATTGTTAACATCTTTATATGCTTGATATCTTTGTACTTAATTGAATATATACTTGGGATTGTTTGATCATACTTGTATTCAACCAAGAGAGCCATAGTGGCACCTCACCTCTTAATCTAGAGGAATCTTGAGGAGATAGTTCAGAGCTCTTCACCGGGAATTCGGTTACACTCTTGTGTTATACTTTGTGTGTTAGCTTAATAGTTTTTATTTGCATAAATAGTTTTTAATTCCGCATTACTTTTGCGTTTGATTAGCTTGTCAGCTATTCACTTCTGCTCTAAGTGACCTTCAATTGGTATCAGAGCTTGGCGCTCTTGATTTGGATCTAATAATCTTGAGTTAAAGATCCTCATTTAGCTAATCACAACATTTGTTTACACACACATATGGATTTCATGACACCTCTTTTGTTTGATATTCTTATCATCCAAACTTGGAAAGTTAAGATGTCCATGTACCTTAAAACCCTAAGTATCCATGTTTATCTTGTCACCATTAAAGAATCTTATTTTGTTAATGGCAAGTATCTTGAGGCTAACATAAAAGCCATTCATGCTATAAAGTCTACCCTAAATGATAAATATTTATTTAGGGTTGTTAACTTTGATTCGGCTTTTGTAGTATGGAACACCCTTATCTCTCTTGGTGAACAAAATCAATACTATATGAGGAGTGACTCGGATGATGGAAGTGCTACTTTCAACATGTGCTACATGGTCCAAGGGGATGACCCCCTTGAGGTAAATTTCAAATCCGAGCTTGATGAAGATGTTGACATACCATATGATGAGCTTGCTTTATTTTGTCAACAACTTCTTAAAAAATATGAATTGTTAAAATAAAAAACAAAAGTTTGAAAAATAAAAATGATTTGGTTTCAAAAGAAAAATATTCTTTTCAAAATAAATTTGAAAATATTTCAAAAGAAAATGAATTTTAAAGGAGAATGGTTTTTGAAAAAAGAGAATGAATTTGTGAATGAAACAATTCATTGAAAAATAAACTTTTTGGTAGAAAAAGAAAAAGAAATTGTTTTAAATGAAATTAAATCCTTGAAAAAGAAAATTGTTTTAAAAGAAATAGAAAATATTTCTAAAAAGAAAAAAGATTTTATTTCTCTTGTTTCTTCTTTCAAATTGATAATGATATTTGCATTATGAAGAAGAATATTGATTGTTTGGGCTCCCCTTTGAGCCAATATGCATTTTAAACAAAATATATTGGAATCCACGTTTTGCAAGAAATAAATTTCACATGTTCATGCACAAACCCCACGATATAAATATGCACACCATGCTCACACTCATATTACTCATATGTTTGCTAGAATATACAATGTACATATTGCAGCCGCAAAGGCCACTTAGCAAAATTTTATTTTGATAGAATAAATTCTTTAAAATTTGCTAATAATAATGTTTGGATTTCATTTGTTTCTAACCCCTATGGACCCAAAAAGAAATGGGTATCAAAATTCCCACTTCTTGTATTTGATGTAGGTGTGGGCTCTCACAAAACGTGAGAGGGTTGGTGTCATGCCCCGCTTCCCAAATACTGGGAAAACGGAGTCGCGACGAGAGTCGGCGACGTATATACGCGAGGAGAATGCCTTACATATACACGCTAAGTCTAAAGTAACCTGAACAAGCTGTGTAATCATCTATAAAGGCACTAAAAATCACTGCAATAATATATATAATGTCTAACATAATGATAGCATATGAATAAGAATATGAAATATGACTGAATACTGTTGACACTTTAAAAAAGACAAGAATCTTACTGGCCTGAATAATGTCTAAACTTGTTGACATTTATTAAAGACAAGTGACAGACAAGCTGACGACCAGTTCTGTACTCATATCCAAGGGACAAAGCAGCAACTTGGACTCTACTGATCCAGTGAAGTAGACAGTGAGCCCAGATTGTCTCTGAAGAGACCTAAGCAGGTCTAAAATGCTAGGTTAGCTCAACACTTAGCATCACATGAGCCCAAAGGAATAGCCTCGCCTGAGAGGCTAAGATTGTCCAACTTCGCCTTGAAGCCATTCAAAGCTCCGATAGGGAGCTAACTTACAGTTTCGCCTGAAGTACTCAGTTAACTCCACAGAGAGTTAGCTTCATTCGAAGCCACATGCAACCGCGCGAAGGATGTTCGGTAGCTTCGCAACAGATGTTATCTAGCTCCGCTGAAGAGCTTTCTTCTGACTTCGCCAGATGCTTCTTCTAGCTCCGCTGTGAGCTCGGCGCAGCAGCTCCGCTGCGGGTCTTTCATGGTCAACTTTTGACCAATTAAATCTCCAGATAAGATCAAATCAAGATCAAATCTGAGATCAAATTTGGCAGTTGTTTGCCATAATCTCTTGACTCTCCTAAAACGAGTAAGAGGATCAAGGGAGATCTTCCAATTATATGAAAAGAATCAAAACAGATCAGGAGACCGACCTTCCTGCTATTCTAACTTCACAGAAGCTGATTCTAGCCTCGCAGAAGGCTACTTTCCAGTTTAAACAGATTGACTTAATCTGTTTCCATATTTTCAAGGGACAATTATACCCCTGCTCTCCTTATAAATAGCCCACTAGAGCACAGACAGAGAACACACAAGACACGGAGGCCGAAAAAACAGAGAGACGGTTAAACAGAGACCTATTCTCTTGCTTTCAAGAATTTAGAGAATTCAGAGAACTGCTTCTCTAATCAGGGTGCTGATACCCTAATACCTTCCTTCCTCTCAAGGAATTTCCGGAACCAGGTGAGAAGGAATTCCCATGTGAAGGCAGTTTGAGAAGTAACAAGAGGATTCTACCAACCTTCTGTTCTCCGATTCCCGAACCAGGCGAGAAGGGAATCTTATCGATCGCATCGTCAAAGGAACAAAGTGGTCGCGCGCTGACCAGACTCCTATCGGCACACTTCTCCAGAATCTCAGAGGAGATCTACTTGTAATCTTTTTAGAATATTTGTAATTTAGCTCCTCGACCCTTTTTTTGTAAGTTTTCCCCTTTGCAAAATCAATGGAAAACAAGATGGCGACTCCGCTGAGAAACGAATTCTCCACTGTTGAGAATCAAGTGTCGCAATGCGACGAACAGACCTTCGGGTCTATCTCTGAATTCAAGGAAGCCGGTGCGGCCAGAGCCCCTCTGGCTAAGTCTTCAAAGCAAGTCTCCGCAGAGACAGATGAGGCTCTTTGCGAGCCTACTGCGGTCCTCTGGCGCAACAAGGAAGCAGGCCCGCAATGCAAGCCTATCACTTTCGAGAACCTGGTCGTTCACTTCGACTAAGGAAAATTTGAAGAAGTCCTCTCTGGGGGTGGTCTAAACTCCATGCACGGAAGCATAAAAAGGCCTCCATTTCAGAACGAAAACCAGAAGCAGAATTCTGCCGACACCCCTCAGCCTCGCGTGTGGCTAGTCAGGTTCCCTGCGAACCTAGGTCTCCTTTGTCAAAGCAGATGTGGAGGCCAAAGCAGAAGGCTCTATATAAAGCCTCAGGCGTAGCTACGCCACAAGTGCGTCTCTCTTGCAAAGGCAAGATGCCTGCTCCAACGAGGCTGCTAGCCGCGAAGTCACAGCGGCGACCATACCTTCGCCTAATTCAAGGACGGTAACGCCTCGCGCCAGCCTCGTTCTCATGAGCGAAGCTACTGTATCTCAGGGTACGCATGACGTTCATAGCCGCATAGCTGGAACGAAAGCACCGCATTATGCTTCGTTCCCTGGTTCTCCAAGTACTAAGCTCGCTCTTCACAGCGAAGCTAAGAGATTGTCCCTAAGTGCTGATAGCGGTGCTTATGCAGCTTCAGCGTCCAAGGGCGTTCTCAAAGCTTTTAGCCGCGAATTTAGAGCCAAAGCACTATCTAAGGCTAATTACCATTACAACAGCATAGAGGATAAAGCACCACAGCGTGCTTCGCTCCCCAGTCTATCAAGCGCTAAGCTCGCGCTTTGTAGCGGAGCTAAGTGATCGTCCCTAAGTGTTGACAGCGGTGCTTATGCGGCTTCAACACCCAAGGACATTCCCACGGTTCTTAGCCGCGAAGCTAGAGCCAAAGCACTATTTAGTGCTAATCCCCTCTGCGGTGATAAAAGGAATAGGACATCGTCCTATGTGCAATCCAATAGAGCCTCAGTGCTGGATCGTTTAGGCCCAACTGGGTCTGACTTGCGGGAATTCTTGACAAGCAAACGGGAGTCAGAATCTTTCCAAACTTCTCCCTCCTGTTGTCAACAAATGGGATGTCAGTTGGTGACAGTCCACTCAATCCATTGCCGGCTAGGACCAATCCCCGCCACTCCTCCAGGTCGACGATTAGTTTTTGATCAACTATCGGTGCAAGCTCCGGTGAAACATCACAAAAGGAGCATATGCGAGATCTACCCTCTGCATCCATTAACATGACCGGAAGAGGACGAGAGCTGCGCGGGGCAGACGAGCGTCCCACGACGCTCCCTACAATTCCCCAGATCCGGACTATAGCTCAGGCTTGGGTGAAGTCTTGGTACACGAAGAAGGTGTCTTCCGAAATACTAGATCTAGGGTTCAATACCCTACAGTTATGAACCGCCATCTTCCTCAACTGCAGTAACCTCACCAGAACCAAGGAGAGGATCAGTCTAATGGTCTGATGAAGAGGATGAAGACAGTGGGTATGCTTCTTCGGCGACAGTCAGCTCAGTGCGAACAGACAGAGTATCAGTGAACATGACTGATAACGGTAATGATACCTTCGTCGATTTGGAAGCTCAGGAGCAAACTTTCAAGACCCAGCAAGAAGCTTTGGACAACATCCAACAGATGCTCGCTCAACTCTTAATAACCAGAATAATAATGATACCGGGAGTAACCACGATGAGGAAGAACATCTTAGCAATGAACAGCCAAGGACGGAGAAGTCGAAGGAGGGTTCTTCTTTGGACGCTGAAGTCCTTAAAGACATCCAAGCTCAAATCGCATCCCTAACTCAGAGGGATGAATTAATGAAAGTAGGGGCAGTCCGTCCTTACCCGCTGGAGTGGGTTCAGTGCCATACCCACCAAAGTTCAAACCACGAACGTTAGATACGTACGATGGTAAGAGCTCGCCAAACCAGCGCATCTACTATTTCCGGTCTCAGACCGGTAATGTTATAGACAATGATGCTATCATGGCTAGGCTGTTCATTGGCACCTTAAAGGGGGTAGCATTCGACTGGTTCCGAAGTCTCCCTCAAGTTCCGTTAATTCCTGGATCGACCTGGAAACTTGATTCCTTTCTCGTTTCTATGAGGACGATACCGAGGTAATCATGGACAAGCTCCTCTCTACCGTACAGAAGAAGGGCGAATCTGTCCGTGACTACATTGAGTGGTTCAGAAACTTGTCTTTGATGTGCCCAGCAGGGATGCCATTACCCATACTCTTACAGACGTGCAGGCACAACTTCTTAGACCAAATAGAAGTTCGTATGGGGGCTGTGAAATCCCATACCTGGAAAGAACTGGTCGAACAAACTGTGATAGCCGAAAAGTCGGCTAAAAAGTTCAAACCATCCACCCCTAAAGGCAAATGGGGTATGAATAATAAAGGACGTTACGACATGGCGCAGTCTTCTCAAGCCAAAGGGAAAGAGACTATGTCCGTTGAATTATCAGAGGATATTCAGTCGAAGGCCAAGAAGAGCGGCTTCAATAATCAGGAGTCTAATTTTCCTCCGAAACAATACTCCTTCAAAGACGATCAGGTGGCCACAATATTTCATTTACTCTACAAAGAGAATAAATTGAAGCTGCCAAATGCTCGATGTCCCAATGAAATAGGACGCACGAATGATCCCAAATACTGTCTCTTCCACAGGATGATTCACCATCCCACCGACAAGTGCTTCGTCCTCAAGGACAGAATTTAAGCTTTGATCAATGTCGGATTCCTGACACTAAAGTCAGAACAAAAGAAAGTTACTGCAAATATGGTGACCATCGAGTTCAGCAAAACCCTAAAGGTCACAGTTCCTGACGGGACTTATCCAGTCCCTGCGCCACGGCTGGAAGTCAAACATCATGTAGCTAAAACTCAAGATAATAAGGGTCTTGTTTCCTTAACACTGGAGACAGGAAAAATCATGTGGATACACCCAGACCTTGTCCAAGACGAACAATGGGATTCAAAGAAGTCCAAGTCGAAAGGCAAATCTTGCAATGTCATCTCCATCTTACCAGACGATGACAATCTTACATCAGCTTCTCTCATCGATTCTGAAGGGGAAAAGCACGCTTGCACAACGCAGGCTGATGTACCTCAGCCGATGGGTACTCGATCCGAAAAATCATACTTAAAACAGTATGAGAAAGTTACTGACGAGACACAACAGCAAATGACGTCAGTACAAGTACCAGCATCTGCTTCGGTTCCAACCAAGGGAAAGGAGAAGCCTAGGGAAGTCCGGTTCAACCATGTCCTGAAGAAGCCTTCAGGCCCAGGGCTTGAGACACCCTTTCGTTTTGACATATTGGCCCAGCTGGCTAATATCCCGGCTCGTATTACCATACACGAGCTCCTTCGTCTCTCAAAAGAGACAAGAGAAGCACTCAAAGATGCACTGGCTAATTCAGAATCATTCCTGACGTATGTGCCAGAAATCCCTAACGATGACGCTCGGTCTTCTTGCCTTGAATGCCATCATGTACAATCAAAGGTACCTGCTATTACCTTCACAGCGGAAGATATGCTTCTCAAGGATAACAAGCACGATCGACCTCTATACTACACCGGATACATTGGTTCAACATGCATTGAAAGGGTACAGGTTGATCCGGGGTCTGCACTTAGCATCATCCCCAAAAGGCTCCTCTACTTCCTGGGTATACCACTATATAGGTTGTCCGCAACCATTACTACTATATACGGTTTCAATGCCGGGAGTAGTCATCCACTTGAGAAAATTTAACTCCGTTGCCGAATCGGGTGCCTGAAGTCAGAAGTGACGTGCTACGTCATTGACGTTGACACATCATACAACTTGCTACTGGGACGACCGTGGATCCATGCCAACTGGATCGTTCCCTCTACTCTGCACCAGTGCTTCAAATATGTTGAAGATGATGCAACAGAATGAACTGTCTTCGCTGAGAAGCAACCATTCAAAGGGGTGGAAAATTACTTTACTGATGCTCTCCTGTATCAAGAGACCGGTGAAACATCCAAAGAATCATTGCCGGACGATAATGATAGTAGCAATGAGGTGGATTTAGAATCTGAAGTAGACATGCCAGCCATTTTAATTGGTGAACCAATTATAGCATGTCTTAATAATCCCCAATGTAACGCTCCTTCTGAAGATGAGGGCGAATGTGTAATTAATGATAATATTTCCTTTGATTATCCTGTGAGTGTTGGGTTGTTTGAATCCATCATGGATAGCTCTCTGCACATGCCTTTACATAAACCAAGCGCGTCCAGTACACCCATGGAATCTGTAGAAGGGGCCATTTTAGTGATCCCTCCATCCAAAGAAGGTCAATCACCGATAATTTTCGGTAGAGCCCAACCACGAGGGTCCACAGCCATAGATTCAAGTTCAGACTCAGACACCCCACAATTTTTCATTACGCGCAATCAGCACGCCTTATGATGAAGAAAATGGGGTACAACCTAAAGCATGGAGAGGGCCTAAATTTCAGAAAAGGAAGGCGTAGTTTGCTGCGTAACTTTGTGCCAAGAGGGAAACCTACAAATTACTATGATAACACACGCAGGGGGTTGGGATACGTTACACCCACACCACCAGCAACGGTTCAATTCAGGGATGGCGAACCGATTCCGTCACATTCTGCCTCATCCTCTGAGTGGGACTCAGATGTCAGTGTGGGAATGATGTTCGAGACTCTCACCGTTAATATGACCTCAAGCAGTCAATTGGAGCCTGCGGAAGCTACTGATGAGGAACCATGGGCTCAGCAATTAGATCTCCAATGGGAAAACGATTCGAACTGCGCGAACCACCTACTGAAGACAAGGTGATGCAGGTCAACTTGGGTAGTCAAGGTCACCCTAAACCCATCTTTATAAGTGAGAGCTTATCACTTATGAAAAAAGAAGAATTAATAATACTCGTAAAGGAGTATATAGACGTCTTCGCATGGAACTATGAAGACATGCCCGGACTTGATCCACAAGTAGCCATGCATCGTCTAAATATCAAACCTGACGCCAAGCCAGTCAAGCAGCAACAACGTCAGTTTCGCCCGAATTATGGAGGCTATTGAAGCCGAAGTTCATAAGCTCATCGCATGTGGCTTCGTATGGGAGGAACAACATCTAGATTGGGTTGCTAATATCGTTCCCGTCCTCAAGAAGAATGAAAAATACGGATCTGCATCGACTACCGTGATCTCAATACAGCTTGTCCTAGAGACGAATTCCCACTGCCCATCACCGATGTCATGATTGACAATACCTGTGGATTTGAAAGAATGTCTTTCATGGACGGCTTTTCAGGGTACAACCAGATTAAGATGTATCCTGACGACGAGAAACATACTTCGTTCCGAACGCCATTGGGGTATATTGTTACACTGTAATGCCCTTCGGACTGAAGAACACCGGAGCAACCTATCAGCGGGCAATGAGTACAATCTTCCGCGATTATCTCTGAAAAAACGGTAGAATGCTATGTCAACGACATTGCTGTCAAAAGCCGCAATAAGAATGACCATCTTCGTGACTTGAGAACAATGTTCGACATAATGCGGGCTCATCAACTGAAAATGAATCCGACAAAATCCTTCTTGGGAGTTTCAAGTGGCAAGTTCCTTGGGTTTATTATTACATCAAAAGGAATTCATCTTGACCCAGACAAGGTCAAAGCCATTCAAAACATGCACCCACCTAGGAACCTCAATGAGCTTAGAGGCTTGCAAGGTAGACTAGCTTATATCAGAAGATTCATCGCAAATCTCTCAGGCCGCTGTCAACCGTTCACCCGACATATGAAAAAAGGTGCTTCCTTTGTGTGGGATCAAGCTTGTCAGGAAGCTTATGAGGATATCAAGACATATCTCACAAAATCTCCAGTCTTAATAGCACCCACATCAGGGAAACCAATCTTACTTTATGTAAAAGCTATGGACCATTCTCTTGGTGCCTTGCTTGCTTAAAAAGACGACAATGGTCATGAACAGGCCATTTATTATCTGAGCAGGACTCTGATAGGAGCGAAATCTCGCTATAATCCTATCGAGAAGGAGTGCTTAGCTCTTGTCTTTGCCGTTCAGAAAACGCGACATTACTTGGTCGGCAAACCATACATGTCATCTCCAGAGTGAATCCTTTGCGTCTTCTCATAACGAAGCCAGGATCATTGAATTCAAGATTAGCTAAATGGGCGCTTCTTTTGTCTCAATACGACATGATCTTTACCCTCAAAAGGCGGTTAAAGGACAGGCCCTTGCAGAGTTCTTGGCTGCTCATCCAGTTCCGGAGCACTTAAAACTTCATGAAGATATTTCAGATGAAGTCTTCGAGTCCAATGTAACCTCAGAAGATGAAGTTTGGCAGATGTTCTTCGATGGAGCATCACGAATAGGCCCTAAAGGCAGGATCATCGCCGGCGTGGGGGTTGTGTTTATCTCTCCACAGAGTCATATCCTTCCTAGAGCATTTTCTCTGATGAAATCATGCTCTAACAATGTAGCGGAATATAATGCTCTACTCATTGGTCTTCAGCTCGCCCACGGAATGGGGGTACGCTACCTTGAAGCTTACGTCAATTCAAAACTGATTATCAGTCAGGTTAAAGGTGAATATGAGGTCCGTCGCGAAGACTTGGTGCCTTATTACCACACAGTCATCGAATTGGCTAATCTATTTGATGACTTTTACATCGGACATGTATCTCGATCTCAGAATGCTAAAGTAGTGCTCTTGCTGCATTAGCAACGACGCTAGCCCTGCCAGTCGACACCGAGTATCACCTTACAGTGGCGACTCGACACCTTGTCTGCTCTAAACATATATTAAGAACCAAAGAGGTTTATAATATCTCGACGGATCTAGAGCCGAGAGATTGGCGATTTTCTCTCATCGACTATACTCTACATGGTCTGTTGCCAGACGATCCTAAAGAAGCGGCATCCATCAGACGAAGGTCTCTCCGTTTTTACTATGATCCAACTCTGAAAACACTTTACCGTCATTCATATCAAGGTGTCCTCCTCCGTTGCCTTTCTAATTCAGAGGCACAAGAAGTGCTTAAAGAAGTACATGACGGCATTTGCGGAGCTCATCAGCCAGGTCCAAAACTTAAAGACAGATTGCATAGGCTTAGATATTATTGGCCAACCATGATAGTCGATGCCATCCAATATGCACGAAGGTGTAAAGCATGCCAAATTCATGCGAACTTCATACACCAGCCTCCAGAGTTGCTCCACCCAACTATTGCTTCATGGCCATTTGAAGTATGGGGAATCGATGTCGTAGGGCCAATCAGCCCCTCTTCGACAAAAGGACACCGTTTTATCCTGGCAATAACCGATTACTTTTCAAAGTGGGCGGAAGCTATACCACTGGTTGAAGTCAAAACTTCCAACGTGGTTAATTCATCAAACATCACGTCATTCATCGGTTTGGTGTCCCTAGTCGGGTATCCATGATAACGGTCCCCAATTTATAAGCCATGTAATCTATTGATTCTACGATAAATACCGAATTCAGAATGTGACTTCAACTGCCTATAATTCTGCCGCTAATGGATTGGCGGAAGTATTCACAAAATGATCATCAAGTTACTCAAAAAGTTCGTCTCCTCGAATAAGCAAGATTGGAATGAAAAGCTTGGTGAATGTCTTTGGGCCTACAAACCACGGTTCAGACCCCGACAGGTAATATGCCTTTTTCCCTGGTGTACGGGTGTGAAGCAGTCATACCGTTAGAAATCCAGACGCCGTCATTACGAGTCGCTTTAATGACTAAGATCACATCAGAGGACAATGATCGGTTGCGTCTTCAAGAGCTCGAAGCCCTAGATGAGAAGCGGCTACAAACTCAGCAGCACATCGAGTTGTATCAAGCTCGAATCTCAAAAGCCTTCAACAAGAAGGTCAAACAAAGAGTCTTCCAGAAAGGAGATTTAGTTTTAGCCGTCAGACGACCAATGATCATGACACATAAAACCAAAGGCAAATTCCAGCCTAAATGGGAAGGGCCGTTTGTAATAGAAACAGTCTATTCAAACGGAGCATATCGCCTTATGACTTCAGATGGCGATTTACTCATGATGCCGATCAATGGCAAGTTCTTAAAGAAGTATTATCCTTGATTAAGAATCCTTCTCATGATCAAGTTAACATTACACCTCGGATCAAGACCTTCAAATCCAAGGTACGCACAGGGAGTGCCCCTCTCTTCCTCCAAGTGAGGTCATACAACCATAAACCAGTAGGAAGCTGATCATACATTGGCCGCCTCAAAGAAGAATCAAGGTACATATGCACTAACCACATGATCCGACACCTTTAACGGTTAAGGATAGAGGAAAATGTTGGCCTTTAAGCCCAACATAAGTCCTCGACAACTCATCATACTGGGGGAATAGCATGGCTAGCCCGACTCAAACGGTAGTTGGTAAAGGCATATTAAACCCGTTGACAGCTGAGGATTTGCTAAAAATCCTAAGGGACATGTTCCTATTTGATTCCCTCTCCAAAATCACTTACTAATTCTCATCCATAGAATGGTAAGACCACATATAAAGATCTTTCCATCCATTTTGCTGTTAAGTTAACATTAAACTTATGACAGTGATTTTCTCGTTTCTCTCTACGAGAACGAGACCCTTTTCATGTAATGTTTAACAGTATACCTCTGGCATCCATTTCGCTGTTAAGTTAACATTAAACCTATGACAGTGATTTCTCGTTTCTCTCTGCTAGAACGAGACCCCTTTCATGCTATGTTTAACAGTATACCTCTGGCATCCATTTCGCTGTTAAGTTAACATTAAACCTATGACAGTGATTCCTTGTTTCTCTCTGCGAGAACTAGACCCCTTTCATGCTATGTTTAACAGTATACATCTGGCATTCATTTCGCTGTTAAGTTAACATTAAACCTAAGACAGTGATTTCTGAAATCACCTAGAGGAGGGGGGGTGAATAGGTGATGGCTAT
Source organism: Agave tequilana (assembly GCA_038442645.1). Classification (NCBI taxonomy): domain Eukaryota; kingdom Viridiplantae; phylum Streptophyta; class Magnoliopsida; order Asparagales; family Asparagaceae; genus Agave; species Agave tequilana. The sequence goes on from JAVJIF010008576.1 coordinate 100,016, forward strand.
ACTAATGGTCAAATATTGCGGATTTAAAAACTAATCAACAATTAAAAGAACTTGCAAGTAAATAGGCAATTAATGGAACAAGTAAAAGAGAGATAGAGTTTAGAGAAAAGTGGACAATCACAAACACGAAGATTTTTCCGAAGTTCGAGCCACGCTCTACGTCCCCGCCTTCGACACACGAAGGATTTCCACTATTGGTGATCCCACTGGATCGTCAATACAAGGACACACTTGTCCTATCTCTCGCGGTGCCGCAACACCAACTTGGAGCAACACTTGCTCGCTTGAGGCTGATGCCTCTACAACTTCTCACAATGAAGAAAGAGGTGATCAACACTTGACCACACCAAAAAGGCTCACTTGCACAACCCTACAACCAAGATGATGAGATGATACTTGGGATTGTGTAGTGCACAAAGACTAGAGAGAAGTAGAGGATTGCCTCAAGAAAAGGGTTGGAAATTTTGGCTCAATTGAAAATCTTTTGCTAAAGGTTAAGCTTTTGAAAACTTTGATTTTTGCATGTAAATCTTGTATCAATGGTTGAAGAAACCTCCCACTATTTATAGGGGATGAAAAAATGACTTACAAAGGTCAAAAGAGTCGTTGGGGAAAAACCCAACAAAAATTGAGTCAGAAAAATATAGCTGTTGGAGTCTGTCAGAAAATCTGACTGCTATCGGTCGACCGGCAACGGTCGGATTTCCGACTGTTGAGAAGCCGGTCGACCAAGACGGTCGGCTGAGGTCCCAAACAGAGAGTGAGTCTCTCTGTCGGTCGACCGGTACGGTCGACCGAGGAAAAATAGAGAGCAAGCTCTTGCTCGCAGTCGACCGTATCGGCCGACCGTCGTGCACACATGCACAGTGGTGCATGTCGGTCGACTGGGCCGGTCGACCGGAAAAGGCAAAAACTGTTTTTTCCAAAGGCTATTTAAAGATGGTAAATTTTGATAAAAATTCTTTGGATAGGGGACTACAAAATAGAGTTCTAGGATTTGTAATAATCAGGGTGTGATCATAGATCAATACCAAAAAGACTTGAACTATATTTTGACAAAAATCCTTTTTCCAAACAAAAACTGTTTTTCCAAAAACTTGTTTTTCCAAAAATGATTTTTCCAAACTTTGTTTTTCCAAAACTATGTTAGAAATTTTGTAATGAAAATTGGTTTGTAAGTATGAAGCAATATGAAAAGTGTGTGTGTGACAATCCCAAAATAATCTACCTTTATCATCTAGGTTTTGACAAAATCAACTAAAAATTCTAACTAAAAAGAAAAATACAAATCTTGAAAGTCTTCATTCTTGATTCATCCTGGAGCGCTTCTATTTGCTGGGCTCGGGGATCCAAATCTTTGCGGCGTCCAAAAGTGTGAGTCTTGTGTTGGAGCCGTCAATTTCTCTATGATTTTTACCTGAAACTTTTTTAAACAAACTTGTTAAAAACATAACTAAATATGGTTTGTCATCATCAAAATGTCGGGCTAATGGCCTTTGGGCCAACAATCTCCCCCTTTTTGATGATGACAAAACATATAGAGTTATCACAGATATTTTAGGTGGAGACTTCAAGTGAAGCTCCCCCTTAACTCATGCATATAAAAAATGATCATGATAAGAGATACATATGCATAATCTAGGCATATAGGATAAAGAAATGATACACATGCCAACCATCCATGCATACCAAAAATATAGAATTTATAGGTGTATGCATAAATGGTTACCTCCATCCATCCAATACCACCAACCTCCAAAATAGGTGATTGGGTCAAATAAAAGCATATAGATATAATAGACACAAATACAACCAATCACATACGCCATGGAGATAGAAAATAGAACTGCCATAAAATAAAGAAAAAAAACACATGTTATGTTCATACAAATGAGAGGTTCATGCCAACCTCAAAAACACATGTCCACAAGCAACAAAATACACATGTCCAAATACTACTCCAAATACATGAAAACACAACCCAAAATATAAAAACACATAATAGCCCAAAAGTCTCTCAAATGTCTCTCCCCTTTTTGACATCATCAAAAGGGGGAATCACTCCTCACCGAATCAGAGCCGTCCTCATCCGAACCATCCTCAGAACCGTCCTCATCAGAAGCCTCCTCATCAGAATCAATCGCTGCTGTAGCTGGCTGAGGTGCTGGAGGAGCAGGAGTCCTGGCGGAAATGGAGGTCCGGTAGGAGGAAGTGGCCGAGCAAGCGCTGTGGGATCAGGAGCCCGCACCTCATGCCTCAGAAAGAATGCGCCAAGATGTGACTCCAAGTAACGGATGGAATCACATACATAGCCCATGTCATTTCGTAGGCCCTGGTAGTGCGCGGTCATCTCCTCAGAAAGTTGCTGACGATGTGCTACCATCTCAGCAGAAATCTGTGCGCGATGCTCCTACATCTCAGAGGATAACTGTGCACGGAGCTCCTGCATCTCAGAGGATAACTGAGCGCGGTGCTCCCGCATCTCAGAGGATAAAATAGAGTATAGATCAGATGGAGCTGAAGAGCCAGAAGCAGAAGAAGAGCCTGGACATGAACAGCTAGAGGAATAGGCTGCTGCTGGGGAGCAGGATGACGTACCCCAACACGCATCCTTTTAAGAAGGGTGCTGTTGATGTCAACAGATGGTTCACTAGACCTTTCAGAAGATAGATCAAAATGGAGTTGCTTCAACAAATGAGTGATGACCATTCCAAATGGCAAGTGCCGAGTAGGGACAAGGATATGGTCAGAAGTCATAAAGGAGATGATAAGCTTGGGATATTTATTCTAATGCCTCGCAGAAGGCAGATAGATAATCAAAGGAACAGATCCCCTGCATGGCTATACTCTCCTGATTTAGGCAGGAGATTATAGAAAATAATCTTAACTAGGACCTGAGCTATAAGGGTATATCTTCTAACTTCCTCATTCCTAATCAGACCAGGGTTATCATTCCCGTGAAGTAGAGTGGAAGCGGTGAGGGCAGACTGACCGTCCGGATATGTAAAATCATGTAGGTCTAGATTGTAAATATCTAAACCCCCACAGGGGAGGTGAAGGAGATGGGCAAATTCCTGAAGAGAGATGTCTATATCTTTCCCAAGAACTCTAGACCTAATCCTATTAGATTCAAAAGAGAGATTTGTATAGAAATATGGAACAAGTGAGGATAAACAGGCTCCCTAATAGTAAGAAAATTTCCAAGAGAGTTAGCTTCTAAAATGTGTGCTAAATTGGGATGTTCAAAGTCGTTAATTACCACACATCGCCCAGAACTAACATTCTTAGCAGAAAGAACAATATATCTATATTCGGCTTGAGATGAAACAAAGAGGGGTGAATGAGAGGAGGTTTGGGCTGATTTTCCCTTTTCAGACTTAGTCCTCTTTGACATGGTGATGAAATAGGCTAGATCTAAGGAATAGAATTGAAGGAAAAGCAAAGAAAATTGCAAGATCTAGAGAAGAGAATTTTACCTTGAAATTTTGAGGGAAAATATGGAGAAAATCTGCCAAATCTTCTGAAAAAGCGAAGATCCAGGCCTGAAAGCGTAGATCTGAGAAATATTTGGAGGGATTTTGAGGTTTGATGGAGTTGAGAGGGTTAGAAAGGAGTTAGGGGAGTTAGGGTTATGGAGGAGGTGAGAAAAGAGATGAAACGGCAGATGAAAGAGGAGAGAGAGGAGTTAAGGCTGTAAATAGATCGGGTGAAAAAAACTGGGTCCCATCGCCCGTCGACCAGGCCGGTCGATCGGCCGAAACCCGAGAGCAGGCGTGCCTATGCGCCAGGCCAGACCGGTCGACCGGGCGGTCGACCGGTCTTGCCCAGAACAGAACAGTGAGCAAACCAGTAAAAAAAATAATTTATTTTAAATAATCATTATAGAAAACATGTATATCTATCAAAAAGATGTTAAAATACTTTAAATCATACTAGTTATGAAAATCAACTAAAATTATATTCATTTTTATTTATTATTAAATAAAGCAATGAATTAGAGATGTTGAAGCCGAATACCCCATTAAGGGTTCTGAACTTCTCCTCGAGATTCCTCTAGATATGAGTTGAGGCACGCAATTGCCATCTCTATTTATTTGCTTTAAAATGTTTTTAAATAAATCTTTATTATTGTTTTGACAAAACCATATACAACAAAATCTAGGCATGTGGACAAACATCATATGGCATATGACTATATACTTAATCATGGCATAGGTACTAACAAAGTAGAAATGCAAGTTTACACTAACACATATCATAATAACATAAAAGTAAACTAGCAATCCTATGCATATATATAAAAAAAAACTTTATGTGGAGAAATTACCAAACCAAAGGCATTCTCCAAAAATGGGTGCCTCTATGATAGTGATGCAAGCGACGATATGTTCGTTGAGCATTCATGCATCCGCCACCCGGGCACCATCCCCCTAAGTCTTGGAAGAGGACGACCCATCTGCATCAATTATTTTTGGGTGTCTTTTGGGTACCCAAATCTTTTTTGGTCCTATAGGGTTAGTATCTTGTCGAACCCAAATATTTTATTTATTATGTTTAGCTTAGCATAACAAAATTTTTCCAATAGCCTTTGCGGCCACAATGAGCGCAAGTATAAATTCTACCACTACCATACATAAAAGCATGTTTGTG